>WEIV01015496.1:0-49330 GCA_013390005.1 Calyptomena viridis
TGATCCTGGGATTTTGTGACTCTGAAATGAGAAATGTTGGAGTTAGCAGGGAACAGAAGGGTCTGAAGGGTTTTCTGGGTGAATCCAAGCCAAACAGGTTCAGGTTTGGAGCCTCCTTTCCAAAGCCATAAAATCCGCAGCGTTTGAAGGAGCCCCAACCCCAGCTTTGCCCTCCTGCCTTCTGCCCCTGGGGCCATTCAGAACATCTGAGTTCAAACCACACATCCTATTTTATTTTACCTTGTTTCATGCACAAATGACACCAACCTCAGCTCCAGATAAAATACCTCATGGAAGTGAAGCAATTCCCTTCAAATTTGGGAAGACCAGCCATCCCTACCATTTCCTTTGGTTTTTTACAGTTTTTAATCCAGTCTTTCTCAAAAGGAACCTCTATAAACTGGGCATTTTCTTTCCACTTTGGAGACGGTTTTATCCAGCTCCAACCAACAACCACCTTTCTGGAAGCTCTGATTTCTTCCCTCTGTCAGGATTGGTTCTTAAACACCCACCAAAAGTGTTGGAGATCTTTCAGGAGACACAAATTCTCTCTGTTCATCACACACAGCTTGTCTATAGGAAGCTGAAATTTCCCTGTTAATTTTTGTTGCTGAAATTCATGTTTCACGTAGTTCTGCTTGTAAAAAACCTGAATTCCTTTGGATCCTGATTGTGCCCGTCCAGTCCAATTCAGCTCTTCTCTGATCTCTTTAATACCCTCCTCTGTTCCCTTTTCTTCTGCTCTGATAACATCAAAGAGCCTCTCCCTGTCTCTGCCACGCTTGGGCTTCCTCCTGGCATGTCACTTTTATTAATTTGTGCTCTCACAGCCCTTCTCTACTCCATGTCAGGGAAAATTAACTTCAAACCCCACGAACAAGCAGCTCCTGGTGGGGGCTGACAGGAACTGGAGTCTCCTTGGGAGCCCACGGTGCTCCATGTGCAGCTTAGGATTCCCTGGAGACGGTTTTTTGTCATGAAATCATGGAATTATGGAATGATTTGGGTGGGAAAGGGGCATTAAAGGTCATTCAGCTCCAGCCCTGCCAGGGGCAGGGACACCTTCCACTATCCCAGGTTGATCCAGCCTGGCCTTGGACACTTCCAGGGATCCAGGGGCAGCCACAGCTTCTCTGGGAATTCCATCCCAGCCCCTCCCCACCCTCCCAGGGAACAATCCCTTCCCAATATCCCATCTCACCCTCTGGCAGTGGGAAGCCATTCCCTGTGTCCTGTCCCTCCAGCCCTTGTCCCAAGTCCCTCTCCAGCTCTCCTGGAGCCCCTTTAGGCTCTGGAAGGGGCTCCAAGGTCTCCGTGGATCCTTCTCTTCTCCAGGTGAACATTCCCAGCTCTCCCAGCCTCCTCCATGGCAGAGGGGCTCCAGCTCCTGGAACATTTCCATGGTCTCCTCTGGACTCACCCCAGCAGGTCAGTGTGTGATGGATTTGCTTCCTGCAGCAGGAATTCTGCAACCTGTACCTTGGAGAGCCCAAGGGGGCAGTGGAGAGGAGCTGGTCCAGCCCCCAAACCCCAGGTCCAGAGGAATGGAGATCCAGCTGGTTTTCCAGCATGTGAATGAGACTGTGGGCAAAGACATGGGACAGGGGGCACTACCCAGAGAAGCTGTGGCTGCCCCATCCCTGGAAGTGTCCAAGGAACAACCTGGGACAGTGGGAGGTGTCCCTGCCCATGGCAGGGGTGGCACTGGATGTCCTTTAAGGCCCCTTCCCGCCCAAACCATTCCACGATTCCCTGCACACACATTCCATCCGGTCCATCCCCCCACATCCTGCTCAGGGAATAAATGTTCCCTGGTGCAGATCCCGCAGGACCAGCAGGGAGGAGCCACCCCGGTGACATTTGGGGGTGCAGTGCCAGCAGTGAGGTGTGGGCTCAGAGCTGGTGCTCACCCAGGTCACAGGCAGTGCCCAGACCTGTCCAGGTTGTCTCACACAGAGCTGTGCCCGGTCCTGATGCACAAATTGCACAAAATGCAGCTGCACAGGAGACTTTCAAACCACCCAGCTGCCTCCAGGCTCACTTTTCCAAGGCTGCACAGCCACGTTCCTGCCATAAAATGCTGCTTTTGGTGGGTTCACATCACAGGCAGCAGCAGCTCCAGCTCCTGCTGAGCCCCAGAGCCATGGTGTTTACTCACACATTAAATGAATAGATGGATCCCGGGAATTAGAAATGGCCACTTGTCCCATCAAGGCATATCAATTTCCTTATCATTCTTCCCTTAGGACAGTCTCTAATTGCTTCCTGAATGATCCCAGTTCTCCTCTTCACTGCTTTGCCTCCCAGGCAATTAATTATGGAGGTGAAAAGTGCATCCCTGTGTTCACTCAGATTGTTTTAACTCGTGTTCACATCTCCTGGAATCCCAGCAAAGCCTTTCCCAGGCTGTGTCAGGCTGAGGGGACACTGGTGGTGGCTGCAGTTGGCTGGAGCTGCTGCTTTTCACCCAAATCTCAGCACTGTGAGAGGAGATGGGACCTTCATCTCCCCTAATTCCTGTTGTCTGGAAGTGCAACCTCCAGCCTGAGAATCACTGAGGCATTTGCTGCCAGTGGGAGGCAATGGAAGCTCATCCAGTTCCTCCCCCTGCCATGGGCAGGGACACCTTCCACTATCCCAGGCTGATCCAAGCCCTTTGGACACTTCCAGGGAAGTTTAGAAGAAACTTCTAAAGGCAAGTCTATGGGAAGTGCTTCACCATGGGAGTTCTTTTATTCACAGTTCTAGAAATATCTTGGCAAATGAAGTGTTCAAGGCCAGACTGGACCTGGCTTATGGGAGGTCAGGAAGTGGATGAGCTTTAAGGCCTCTTCCAACCCTAACCAGGCCATGATTCCATGAAAATTAAGTCTTCCCTGGCTCAGATTGGCCTGTTCTGTGGCCACACACCCCAGAGTTGCCAACGAGGGTCAGCACTGAACTTTTCAGGGGGAGTGCAAGGCAGACATTGGGTGTTACAGCAGCAATAATGACGAGAAAAGACCAAGCTGTGGCCAGAGTGGAAATATTCTAGCATTTTCCTAATGAGGTGTTTAATTAGCAGTTGGAGCAGCTGCCCTGAAGTGCTGCACTCCCACCCCTTGCTCTTGAGAAGCCAGGTGGGATGGGACTGAACACAAAATTATATTGTTGGCTTCAACCAGGTATAATCTCTGCTGGAGATGTCTTGGCTGGCCCTGAAAATCAACATGTTCAATTGTGTCTCTTTCTGAGGCAGAAGCACCTGGAAGGCACAGAGAGCACCCTGGGGAGATCCAGAGCTGACCTGCCCTGACCTGGGTGCAGCTCATTTGGCCAGTCCTGCCCCTGCTCTGGGCTCAGCTGCGGCTGCTGCAGCTATTCCTGCCAAATCCTGGAAAACTCAGAGGTAATTCCACCTCCTGCAGGAGCAACGTTGAGGAGAAACCACGGTGCCAAGGAGGAGGCCCTGGCACATCACCCGAACACGAGTGCCAGTGGAACAGAGGGCTGGGGTGAGGGTGGCATCCATGTGCCGAGCTCTGAGTGCCACACATGAGCTCCTCATCCAGCCTTCCCCTCCTCATCCAGGCTGAGCTCATCTGGAGTTGGAATCCCTGGATTCCAGAGGTCTTGGAGAAGAGGACAGCTCAGTTCCCACTCTTGCAGCAGCAGAAGGGGAACATGCAGGGGGAGAGCCAGGAGAGCTGCTCAGACACTGTGTGTACAGGTGAAATTTTGGGGGGGAAAGCTGTTTTTTTCAGTGCAGAAGGTCTGAAGCTGCAGAAATGGGACTGGGAATTATGATGGAGAGAAAGAACAGCTGGGCTGTAGCAGCAAAAAGAGGAGACCGAGGCTGAAGGTCTTATTCCACCAGACTTGGGGGAGAGAGATGGACCCTCTGCCCAATGAGGTTGGGTGATTCTCAGCCTCATCCAAATGTGAATTTTCAGACACTTGTGAGCATTAGCTGGTGCTGAAGGAAGGCAAATTCAGGAACCAACCACTGCTGACTGGACACTGTGTGCTCCTGTGGGCTGGGGGAGCTCTTGTGGCACCTCAGCTCTGGAGCCCCTTCATTGAGGGCTGAGGAGGTCAGGGGGTGAGGGACAGTGAGAGGGGCTGCAAACACCATCCTGTGAGCCCCACATCTGCTGGAATGGGGGAGAGTCACTGCATCCCTCTCTGGGCCCTCAGACTTGGGGTTCATCCCCAAAAAAGGGACTTCTCCAGGCTGGGACCCTGGTGGTGAGGGCACTGCTGGGGATGGTCACACAGAGAGGAGCAGAAAAGCCTTTCCACCCACAAGGGAAGTGAAGGATGGCACAACACTCCATCAGTGCCAGGTTTGTGCAGCCCCTCAGGGTGCCCAGCCTGAGCTGTCCTTCAGCACATCAGGGGTTTTTGGTTTCCCCTCCAAACTCTGCAGCTGAGGGAACAGGACAAGCTGGGGGAGAGGAGGAGGAACAGCCACAATCCCTTTGGCTCAGGGCTGTCCCAGCTCTGTCACTGCCCTTGATAAATTACCCAAACTCTGCTTTTCAAAAGAGATGCTGCTTCTCCAGTTCCCACCCAGACAGGAGCTCTGCAGGGTGACAGTTTTGGCTCCCAAACTCAATGCTAAACTTGCATCTCCGATGTTATTTTCTGTTTTCCACGTTGCAGGGCTCCATCTGAGGTGCCCCGTGGGGAGACACCAGTCATGCCCTGCCAAGCAAACTGAGAAACCCAAAATCCTGATGGCAAAAGTGACAGCCATCGACATTCACGGTGGGAGATGAAAGTCCTGTGCACAAGCTGGGGAGATTTGGAGTTCAGTGGGACTGACAAGGGGGTTGGCTGAGCAGGAGCTCAGTCAAGTCACCCTCAACACGCAGGTTCATTAAACAAAGCAGGAACTGGCATCCCAGGGGACAGTCCCTTGTAGCTACACAGGAACAGGGCACTGGATTATCTCTGTTGTTCTGCAAGGTTTCAGGCCTTGGATGATGAGCAATATCCCATGGGAAGCCCAGAAATACCTCAGGAGAAAAAGCAGCACCAGAGCCAGCCCTGACAGGCAGTTTCTGAACAGCAGCTGCATTTTTGGAGAGTAAGAGGACTCAGCTTTGCATGGAGGTGCCTGGATCCCAGAGCACAGCCCTGACCAACCACCACAGACTCTTTTACCTCCTGAGTTTCCCCAAGAACCAGGAAAACATCCAGGAAATACTCTTGGAGTCACTTCATGGCCACTTGCTCAAGGTCATCCAACCACTCAGACCAGGGTGGAGAGGAACCCACCTCTCCTCTATTCCACCTCTGTTTCCAGCAGGCACAAAGCTCCTCTGTCCCATGGGATGCTCTGGATAATCACAAACTGTAAAGAACATTTCCATGGTCCATTCAGCACACCCCTCCCTCCAGAGCCTGCCTGCAAGGACAGCAATTAGAGACAATTAGACCGGAGTTTTTAGCAGAAAGATTGTCCTTGTTTTGTGTGAGTTGGGGCAGAAAGAGCCAACACCCAACCCCAGCCCTATGGGAATCACTTGTGATGACATTTTTCTTACAGCTCAGTGGTTTCTGAAGGTTCTGCTGCCTTTTCCACCCCACAGTTGTTGATGGTCCAAGTGTTTCTGGAGAGCTTCAGTCCCAGTTTTTCTGACTGAATATTAACGTGTTTCATGTTTGACTTGAGTTCTCCGCTCTCAGAAGCTGCTATTTCCCTTCCCTGCCCTCCTCTGTGTGTTTCCCAACCTCTGCATCATTTCCCAGCCTCCTCACAAGGATTACACTGACCCTCTGCAGGGCTCCTGCTCTTCCCAGAGCCAAGAAGTGCCCCCGGCACACCCAGTGCTGGTGGTGGGGAGGACGAGCCAGCAGCTCTGGCTTCCAGCTGGGAAATGCTGTGGAGGAGGTTTGGCACAGGGAGATCCCGGCTGCATCCTGGATTCCACAGCACTGGAACCCTCAGCCCTGTGTTTGCCCTGGGGCTCTGGGTGAGGGGGGGGGTCCTGCTTTGAGAACTTCCTAATCACAACTCTCATTTTTCCTTCTTTAGCCCTCCAAGTGGTTTTATTTCCTTCATTTGATGTAGGCTGTCCCTGATTTTGGCTTCCCCAGGGCAGCAGGTCCCCAGGCTGCCCCTCTGTGCTGCCAAACTGTGCTGCCATTCCAGTCACTTTCGATAATGTTCTCCCTCTCTCCCTCTGCTCTTGTCACGACCTCGGCAGCTGCGGCTCAGCTCCGACTTGTCTGAACGTGCTGGAGAGCTTTGGGGCTGCTGGGCTCCCTGGCACACCTCAGGGCACCAGGGCCAGGCCTTCCCTGGGCTCTGGTGGTGCCAGGGCCACCACACACCACGGTCCTTGTAGGGGGACAGGCTGTGCTCCAATTCCTGTGCCATCCAGGCTGATCCCACATTCCTGTGCCATCCATGCTGATCCCCCATTCCTGTGCCATCCAGGCTGATCCCCCATTCCTGTGCCATCCATGCTGATCCCACATTCCTGTGCCATCCAGGCTGATCCCCCCTTTCTCTGCCATCCAGGCTGATCCCCCATTCCTGTGCCATCCAGGCTGATCCCACATTCCTGTGCCATCCAGGCTGATGCCCCATTCCTGAGCCATCCAGGCTGATGCCCCATTCCTGAGCCATCCAGGCTGATCCTCATTCCTGTGCCATCCAGGCTGTTCNCCTCATTCCTGTGCCATCCAGGCTGATCCCCCCTTTCTGGGACATCCAGGCTGATCCCCCATTCCTGTGCCATCCAGGCTGTTCTCTAATTCCTGTGCCATCCAGGCTGTTCCCCCATTCCTGTGCCATCCAGGCTGACCCCCCATTCCTGTGCCATCCAGGCTGATGCCCCATTCCTGTGCCACCCAGTGCAGAGCCCACCAGACTGTTCAGCCTCTGTGGCTGGGGAGGTTTCCCCCTGGGAAGGGCAGGGATGGCTCCCTTGAGGAATGGGATGTTTGACATGGGTGTTCAACATCTCATGTCTTTTCCACTCTGTGCTTTCTCTTCTCTTTTCCCCAGTCTGGTTTAATCCCCTCCAGGATCCAGGATTCCTTGGAGACTCCCAGTGCTGGTGGCTGTGGTCACACAAGGGACTCAACAAAGAGCAGGAAAACCTGTCAAAGCAGAGCTTTGCAGAGCACACATCCCTTTTTCCCACCAATCTCCCCCAGGAAAAGGCAAGAGGAGCAGAGCAAAGGAAACACGACCAGGGAGCAAAGGCACAGGGGTCTCCCAGTCCCACCATTCCCATATCCAGCAGCTCCCAGCACAACCAGTGTGTTGGAGCAGCTGCCCTGGCTCGGAGGTGTCCGTGTGTCTGTCAGGAGGGAGGTTTGGCGGGCCGGGATGTGCTGGAATTGCTGGGATGTGCTGGAATTGCTGGGATGTGCTGGGATGTGCTCCCAGGGAACAAGGGATGGGATGAGAGGGAACGGCCTCAGGCTGTGCCACGGGAGGCTCAGGTTGGATATTTGGAAAATTTCTTCCTGGAAAGGGTGTTCAGGCCTTGGCAGGGGCTGCCCAGGGAGGGTTGGATCCCCATCCCTGGAGGTGTCCAAGGAAGGACTGGACTGGCACTCAGTGCTCTGGGCTGGGGACAAGGGGGGGATCAGGCACAGGAGGGACTCCATGACCTTGGAGAGCTTTTCCAACCTCAATGATCCTGGGATTTCTGTGGCAAAGCAGAGGACAGGGGATGGGGCAGAAATCTGATGCTCAATGTGCCACAGGGTTGTCTTGGTTGCAAACTCAGTGTCAGGGGTGATTCCAAGTGCAGTTGTAATAATCCACCAAAATAAAAGTACAAGAGAAGCCCCAGGTCCTGGGGCTGGAGGCAAAAACCAGGAGTGGTGGGAGCAGAACCCTGGAGAAGGGCAGAGCCTGGGAACACTTTGGGCACCTCCAACAGGGACTTCTCCAGCTGTGCAGATGGAAGGATCATCCTCAAAGGGGACCCTGAGGAGGACAGGAGCTGCTGCAGGGAGTGGAAGGATCCAGGGAAAAGCAGCCTTGTAACCTCTGTGTTTGTTTGCTGAGTACAGGATCCAGCATTTCAATTATGTATGACAAAATAAGGCATAATCGGTGTATTTACAAGCAGCACTTTGTCATGTGGGGCACAGATGAAATATTTACAAGCACAGTAAGTGCCTTTTTGCCTGGATACAATTCCTGGCTCTCCCCTCACCCACAGGCTTGTAAACACTGTGCCAGGACCAAGGAAAACCACTCAAAACCTCAAAATGGGCTCCCAGTTTGGAGCTGAACTGTACATAAAATATGATTTCCCTCTTTTGGCTGAAGGCTTGTGGTAGAGCATTCCCACATGGGACTGGGAAGTGTTTGGGAGGCTGGTGGTGTTCAGGAGGAGGGGGACAAAGATCAGAGATTGGGGGAGAGGGAAGTGTTTGTAAAGCCCTAAATGGGGAAGGGGAGAAGGATCAGACATTTTGGAAGACGGAGAGTGTGCAAGGACACAGAGGAAAAGGGGAGAAGGAACCAGACACTGTGGGAGAGGGAAATGTTTGCAAGGACACAAAGGAAAAGAGAAGGATCAGACACCATGGAAGGTGACCCAGAGCCACCACCAGCTCCACCAAACCTGTCCCCAAAGGCTGGAGAAAGACATGGAACAGGAAGAGGGAAGGGAGAAGGGATCCTTTCCCAGTGCTCCCAGTGCCCCCCACCCGGAGTGTGGAGCACCAGTCTGGAGCAGTGAGCTGGGCAGGAGCATCCCAGGCTCCCCATCCCTCCAGCTGGGAGGTGCTTTGCACTGGGAGCTTTAAGCTGCATAAACAGGAAAAAGCAGCACATTAGGGAAGATGGATCTTGTCCAGGCCGCCCCGATCCATCTCCCAGGGCGTGCTCCGTGTGAAATGTCATTAGCTTCCAGAGGGGGCTTGCTCTGCTCCTGATAATTGATAATTATCCCCAGTGATTCACGGCTCACTGGGGTTGAAGGATGGTTTCCCTCCACACCAGTGACTCCATCATTCCGCCTGGGATCAGACTCGTTTTTCCTCTCCCATCCTTGTTCAGGGAGGCTTTGGAAGGACTAATTCAGATTTTTATGGCCTTCACTGCACACAGACCACAGCAATGCTCACCCACCCCCGGGATCTGCTCCACAGGGTTTCCCAAATGATCCCAAAAAGGACAGTGAAGGTCCTGTCTTTTGTCACCTCTGGTTTTCCCAGCAGCTCTTCCTAAGGAACATGGCAGAAGTTCCTAAGGCTGGGAATCCCCCTGTGCATGGAATTGCCAATGGAATGGTAGAGCCATTCCTTGGGTCCTATCCTGACTCTTCCAAGTGGACACAGCACAAGACAGCACTGATGGAAGCAGGACCAGCCGGGTGGGGAATCAGGTCCAGGAGAAAGAGAAGAGCAGATTTCCAGGTCAGATATGGAAATCTGCTGCAGGACTCTCCAGACTCTCCAAGAGTGGCCCAGCCCTGCTTCTACCACCTCCCACACAACCCATACCTGCCCCAAATGGGGATCAGCAACTCCTGATCATTGGATAAAAGCAAGGAAATAATTTGCATTGTTGGGATCACCAGAGGGAACTTCTCAGCTCTGCTTTCCCTGCTCTTGCCACGGTCCTGCCAAGGCAAAGGTAGATGCAAAAATTAAATCCAGCTCAGTCCCTCTTCTCCCAAGCCCCAGTGCAAATAAAATAAATCCTGTTCATTCAGAAGATCAAACCAGGAGTCACTCACAGACTGGCTTAAAAATAAACTCCTTCACTGTGTGTGTTAAAAAACGAGTGATTTTTCCTCCCCATCACTCTTCAATCTGTGTGTTGTGCTCTGGGCTGGCAGAGCTGGAGAGCACCAGGATTGTCCCATCATTTGGGCCTGGAGAAATCCTTCCTCCAGGGTGGGGCAGGTTTGGAACGGGCAGCCACATTCCCTGGGCAGGCAGAGCTCCTGCTCCCTGCTCTGCCCGGGGTTTGGGGGTTATTTTTGGGGAGGGGGGTGTTTGTACAGCCCAAGTGGTACAAAATCCAAGGCTGAGTTAGAGATGAAATGACCCCTCTGCTCCCTGGGGGCTGGAAATGGGAAAGGGGTGGGAACAGGGATGAGGAGCTGGGTGGATCAGCTGTTTGGGAAGGAGCCTGGAGGGGAAGATGAGGTGTTCTCCAAACTTCCAACACTTCAGCTCTACCCTCAGCCCCTCTGGCCCTGAAATCACCACGACCCCCCCTACAAACATGAAGGAGGGATGTCCCACCACATCCTGAGGTCACAGCCCTGCTGTGGCCCCTTGGGAGAAGGAGGGAATGAACCCCAAGGGAACAGCCTGGATGCCCAAAATGTGGGAAGTTCACCCCCCACAAACAGGAAAAAACCTCCTGGGTAACAACAACCCCCCCAGATCATGAGCCACCTCCTGCCCCTGCAGCACCCCATGTCCAGGATGGAGGAGTCCCTTTGTGAGAGGAGTCAGATGCAAAAATCTGGAAAAATAAAAGCAAACAAACCCAGCAGGAGCAGCTGTAGGACGACACCTGGATGAGCCCAGCCATGGACTTGTCCCCATCCCTTGGCCACCACATGGGTGGCAGAGGTGGCCCCGAGCTCAGGGAGCTCTGGGGAGGTCGAATCCCTGCAAAACAAGGGCTCCTGATTTGTTTTTAATGACATTGTTTACTGCCAGCAAAATCTCCTGAAGCCCAAACTTGTATTTCCTAATAATAAACAAGCAAATAACAATGAGAGGGAGAAGGAGGCACATTTTTAAGCCATCAGGGTTTGATTTGATTGATCCTGGTAATAAAGCCCAGCAAAATGGAGTTGTTAAGCTGAAACGGAGGCTGTAGATCTCAATAATTCAAGTAGGAAAAGCCCCACCAGCCTCAAGGCTGGAAAATACAGGAGGATCAAAAGGAAGGTGTGGGGGAATATAAAAGCTGTGAAGAATATTGAGGATCCCAGCCCTGGATGCTGTGACATCCCAGTCCCAATTAAGAGGATGGGGCAGGTCCAGAGGCCAAAGGCTTTTTCTGCACAGGAGCTTCAGGTGCTGAAACCGCCCTGGTGTGTTTTGGGGATGGTCCTGTGCAGGGCTAAGAGCTGCTGATCCTGTGGGACCCTTCCAGTTCAGCACGTTCTGTGGTTCTGTGATTCTCTGATTCTGTAATTCTGTGGTTGTGTAGTTCTGTAATCCTGTGATTCTGTGGTTCTGGGTTCTGTGGTTCTGTAATTCTGTGATTCTTGGTTCTGTGGTTCTGTAATTCTGTGATTCTGTGGTTCTGGGTTCTGTGGTTCTGTGATTCTTGTTTCTGTGGTTCTGTGGTTCTGTGATTCTGTGATTCTCTGATTGAGTGATTTTGTGACTCTGTGACTCAGTGCTTTTGTGACTCTGTGGTTCTGTAATTCTGTGATTCAGCGATTTTGTGATTCTCTGAGTGATTTCGTGATTCTGTGATTCTGTGTTTCTGTAAGTCTGTGGTTCTGTGATTCCGTTGTTCTGTGGTTCTGTAACTCTTTGGTTCTGTAGCTCAGTGATTCTGTGATTCTCTGAGTGATTCTGTGATTCTGTGATTCTCTGAGTGATTCTGTGATTCTCTGATTCTGTGCTTCTCTAATTCTGTGCTTCTGTGACTCTCTGATTCCGTGATTCTGTGGTTCTCTGATCATCCTCCACCACCCTTTCCTCTTGCAGAGCCCGGAATCAGAGCTCTCCCCCCGAGCCCCCTGCCCAGCCCACGCTGCCGAGAGATGTGGGCGCAGCACCGGGGCTGCTCCGAGCTCCGAGCCTTCCCCGCGCCCGGCAGGACGGGGGGACACGGGGGGGAGGCAGCCTGGCCTTGCTGTGCCCACCGACCTTCCTGCGGGGGGTCCTGGATGCCGACAGCACTTTGCAAACAGGGCACACGGGAGGCAGAGCTGCTCTTTACCAACCACAGGGAAAGAGGCAACGTGAAAGCTTAATCCTTTAAAGGCTGGCTGGGTAATGGGGGAGCCGACAGACTGTGCTGGGAACACTCCATCAGGCTGAGTCTTATTTAAAATACCAAATGGAAGCCACTCCTGCTACTGGAGGATTTAGAGGCAATAAGGTGTGACTAATACCCCCTTGCTGAGCTCAGGGAACGGCTCTTCCCCAGCCCTGCACGCTGGAGATGCTCTGAGTGCCTCTCTCGGTTTTTTCCTCCCCAAAGAAAGTGAGGTTTTGTGCACTTGGGGAAGAGACACTCCCAGCCTCGTGTCACTGGTGAGGGGACTCACAGCCCAAGCCACTAAAACAGACCTTCCTCCTCCTCCTTCCTGTTCCCCCTCACCTCAGCCACCTCCAGAGCTTTCCAGCTGTGTTGTCCCACCTCACTTTCCCTCTGGAAGCAGGAGGTTGGTGCAGAACATGTGTGGACTTGCTGCAGGGCTCCCAGGGCTGGTAGATGTTCCACCTTGGGCCTGGTGGAACAGCCCTGCTGCAGTTGTTGGTGTGGTGGGACCAGGGGGTGATGGAGAACGGGGTGTCTGGGGCTGCCTGCCTGTCCTCGAGTGAGGAACAGCTCCAGTGAGCTGTTCATGGAAGCAGGAAGATTCCCAAAAAGGTGTCTGTCCATCAGGACAGGGCTCATGCATGTGGGTCCCTGCCTGGCCAAGGGGATGCTGGAGCAATGGGCAGAGCCTGGGCTGCCCAGACCCTTCCTCTCATCCCCCTGTCCCTCTGTGAGGTGCAGCCATGGGTACCCAGCCCCTCCAGCTGGCTCACCCCTCTGGGAAAACATTCTTTTATAAACTCCTAAAACATCCAACATTCTGAGATCCAGTGAAATCCCCTTGATGAGAGAGCTGACAGCAAGAACTGCTTGGATGAGTGAGATGAGAAGATGAGAGGAGATGGAGAAACATCCTGCAGGGGCTGCTGCCTGTCAGAGGCCTTGAGCAAGAATCCTTGGCCATGGGAGCGTGCAATCCATGTGTTTCCCTGGAGCAGGGAGGGAATAGATGCTCAAGACACACTCAGGATGTGCCTGCCTTACCTGCTGCTGCAGCCACCAAACCCCAGGGGTGGTTTGAAAAGCAGTGTCACTGTAAAAGCTGCTGATGACTCCAAGCCTTGGAGCAAATTGCATGTTCAGCCTGGCAGTGGTTGTGTGATGGATTCCCACTGCCTTCCCTCCCTGCAAATTGCCTGGGAAAAGAAAAAGTGATATTTCCCCAGCTGATTCTTTCTTTGGAATCAGTGCTGATGTTCATGTGCTCACAAGCCCTTCTCTGCAGGTGTCCAAATTCCATGGGGGAGGATCCCAAAAGCCAGGTGACACCCAGGGCTGAGCTCAGGGGTGCAGAGAGCAGAGGATGCTTTCACTGAAGGGCACCTGGGAGCTTTGGGAATTTGCTGGTTATCCAGAGGTTGTACCAGGGTCACACGTGGTCCCTCCTGCTGCCCATCCTTGCACACTTCCAGCACCTTCTCTGGGAAGGATGAGCTCCCACCTGGGGGTGCTGCTCTGGGGGCAAAGGGAAGCTCAAGGACTGTGGGGAATAAAATAACCCCCAAGTTCTTCCTGCTGTGCCCCTGCCTCAAACATCCTCCTTGGGCTGCACGTGGCAGGCGAGGACCAGAAACCTCCTCTCCTTCTGCCAGGGGCTGGCAGGATGCTGGGAACACCCTGTGTGGCCAGGGAAGGGACTCATCCACCTGGCAGAGTGACCTCCAGACCCCCAGACCCCCATCCTTCACCCCTGCCCTGTTGATGGTGCAGCTCCTTGCTTGGTTTCCCACCCTGGTGATCAAACTTGACCCAGGCCCTGTGCCCTGTCCCCTCCATGAGGGACTTCAGGGTCTCCTCTCTTCCTCCACAGTGCCCTGATCACTCCACACTCCAAGTGGCCAAGGGTTTTCTCATCCAAATGATTAGTTGCCCTTCATTTGCACGGAAAGCAGATTGTGGGCTCCTCCCCTCCCCACTCCTGTCACACTGGGACCAGGGTGAACCCAGGGGATAAGTGGGAGGGAATGTTTGTCCTCCTTGCAGCCACCCTGCCAGGACTGGAGCTGCTGGAGAAGCAGCAGACCTTGTCCCCAACCAGGGCTTTTGGCCCCTTGGCTGCAGGCTGGATGATTCCAGGGCCATCCCATTCCCTGCCTGTTCTCCAGAGCCACTCATTTAATTGCATCACCAACCCCTGGAATTCTGGGATGGCACAGGGTGTCCAAACTCCCCTTTCCCAGCACAGGCAGAGCTGAACGTTGTGCAAAGCCCTGGGACATCCACAACCAGGGCAAGGGACAGGGTGTGGTGACACCCCTGTCACAGCTCTGGAGCTGCAGCAGGAGCCTGGCCCAGCAAATCTGGAATTCAGAGCCACTCTGCTTTCCAGGAACAGCTGTGTCTCTGTGCCCAGCATGAATTATGGCTAATGATAAGTCCTGCTTATTAAGTGTGTCACTAATTTACCCTCTTAGAGACGGGAAGGACGTGTTTGAGCTCCGAGGCTGCTGCACTTCCAACGAATCAGAACCAAACTCAGCCAGAAGTGACCCCTGAGCTGGGCTGTGGAGCAAAGTGAGCTCCCCTGGGGAGCTGCAGGGCTTGGAAAAGTCTCCCCCAGCCTGGTCCCAGACCCCCATCCCCCTGGGCGCCTTGTAATCCCCTTTTCCAAGAAAGGAAAGGAAGGGGAAGGTCAGAGAGATCAGAGGATGCTCTGGCTGGGAAGGACCTTGAAGGTCTGATCCAGCCCCACTGCCGTGGGCAGGGCAATGCAATGAGCATCTTAAAACACATTTTCTGGGTCCCACCCAGGCTCCACATCCCAAGGACACATTCCATGAGCCTGGCATGGGCAGAGCTGCTGGAGGGACAGGAAACACCACCCCAAGGTCTTGAGGCACCACAAGCACAGGGTGCCCAGAGGAGGGGACGTGCCCAGGGTGCAAATGCCCCCAAAAGCCCAGCTTGGAACAGTCCAGGTCAATGTGACTGTGACAAATCAGCGTGGGGAGACACATCCAGGTCTCTCCCACGCTCCCTTTTATCCTCTCTCTGAGGAGCTCTTTTCCTCTTTGATTGCTGGAAATCTGCCACTGCCAATTTTTCCAATCCAAACCCAGAGGGTTTGATTACATGCAAATGTCTGCCCCAAACAGCTGCTTTCCTCTGACACATTTGATCACTCACTCCGAGGAAAACATTCCCATTTCCATTTCTGGGTAGAAAATGTCCTTCCCTTCCATTTTGTCCAAGGATTTGGTCTAAAAAGGCAGCTCTGCCCTCGCTCACATTTCCCTCCATCCCTTCAGAGTCCAGTTTATACCAATTCCCTTTTCCTCCTGCTGGAGAGGACGAAGGATTTTTCCTTCCAACACACACATTCCTCACATCTCTGTGGGCACAGAAATGTTTTCCCCTAACTCAAGACCAAAGGGAGTGGAATAAAAGGAGCAGTTTCTCCTCCCCTCTCTAGTTTTTCAAAAGCCATTCCTTGGAGAACTGTGTCACTGTTTGTGGAGACATTTGGTGACAGCCACCGGCTCCCTCCCCCCTCCCACAGCAGCCACTTTTTGAACTGTTTCACTTTGTTTTTCTTGCATCAAACTTTTGATGGAGAAAAGAAAGAAGCCTCCCTGTCCCAAAACTCTGGGTCTGTGCTTTGCTGCGCTCAGTTGATTCCTCCAAAGCGAGAGGAGCCTTTTCTCACACACAACCTCCACTTTTCCGAGTTCTCCACTCGGATTCACCACTGTGATCCCATTACTGGGAAGGGAAAATCCGATTGGCAACTTGCTGACAGCCCCACACCTCTTGTGGCCTCCAAACCCAGAGTTATCCAAGTGTAATGTTCATTTTAATCAGCTGTCTGGATGCAAATAAAGGCAGGCAGCTCCTGTTTCTCCTGCAGGCTGGAACAGCCCCAGTGAGGCTGATTTAGAGACCTTGAGTCCCCCAGTTGTCCCTCACTCCCTCACAGGTCAATGAGAACAAGCTCCACAAAGCACCACTGCGGGTCATTAACGCTGGATTGATCCTCCCAGGCTTTATGGGGGTTTAATTAAATGCTTTTAAAGGTTTATTGAAGTCTTGGAGTGACTTCACCTCAGAAAGAGTCACGTCGTGGTGGGAACTCTGTAGCTGATACGGAGCAAAGAGGGTTTGCCAGTGCTCTGGGGCAGAGGGGGGTGGGAATGGGGCATTCTTTACTCCAGGGATTGCTCCAGCTGAGCACCAGGGAGTAGGGAATGACCCTGGAGCTCCCAGGCCAAGCCCGGCCCCAGAGCCCCAGTTCCCACAGGCTGTCGTGGAGCTTTTCCCGGAAATCAGGGATGGCACGAGAGCTGGGAGAGAATAAAAGTGGAATGTAAATGATTTTACATGGAGAACAGTTTGCAGAACATCCAGTCAACACCAAAGAGATGCAGGGCAGTAACTGGGGGGAAGGTGCAGTCGTGTCTCACAGAGTTATTGAACCCCAAGCAAACACATTCCCTGCACTCAAACACAGCCCATATGCTCAGCTCCAAACCCAGCCAGAGCTGCATTCCCTTCCAAACCCAAAAACAGGGCTTTATTTACCAGGGACAGCTGGGAAAGCTCCTCAGAAATGCTCCATGATGAGGGGATTTCAATGCTCTGACTGCACAGCCCTGTTGGAGTTGGGTGTAAATACTTGTCGTGGCCCTCAGGGGGAATGTGGTCTGGAAATGACTCTGTTATTGTTGTCATTGGTGTCATTATTGGAGTGGCTGGATGCTCCAGGTGCTGGAAACACACCAGGAATGAAAGCCAGTGCTCCAGAGAATCCTCCTTCCTTCTCTTATCCTGGAGAGAGAGATGGAGACATCCCGGAGTGCAGGGAAGGAGACCTGCTGGTGGAGCCAAGGAGCAGCTCTTGGGCACCAATCCATCCATGATGCCTTTCCTGCAGGATTGCAGGGAAATGGGAATTGGGAAATGAAGGGATTTACCTCCAAGGGAAAAAAATCTGTCTCCAAAGCAGCTCCAAGCACTGTATCAATCCATGTGAGTGCTGAGCGTGGCTTGGGGGTCCCATCTCAGGGGACATGGCCATGGAGATGCTCCAAGGGCTGCAGTCCCTCTGCTCTGGGGACAGGCTGGGATTGCTGGGGGGTTCAAGGGGAGAAGAGAAGGGTCCAGGGAGCCCTTAGAGCCCCTTGCAGTGCCCAAAGGGAACTTACAAAAGCAATAACAGGAGCAGGGCTGGTGTCCCTGCTCCAGCCAGGGGTGCAGGATGAGCCCCACAGAGGGCAGGGCAGCAGGGACTGTGGAATTAGCTTGGATATATTGGGATGGGGATATGCAGAGAGGTGATTTAGCTCTAAATTCATTAAGTTTTCTCACTGAACAGTTATTACCTGCACCAGATCCCAGCAGAAGAGCAATTGTGGAGCTTGAAACAGATAAAAGCCCAAGTCATTATATTAGCAAATTATCTGTTGGGGTCTGTTTCCTATTGACAGTATTAAGCCTATTCTCATTAATATTTCACTCTTCAGGGAAATTAAACTTTAATGAAAGTGTGGTACTTACAATGCCAGTCTGATGATTCAGAAGGGAAAAAAAAAGCAGCAAGGCCATGGCTGCCTGAATTATCACTGGCAAATAAGTCATCTAGGAAGCAGAGTCCTTATTTATCCGAAAATTACTGCCAGCCCAGACACAGTATCTGGGAAGAGGCAAGTTATGTGTGAGTATTTACCATGCTGGGATGATGGGATGGCCTCAGATGGGACAACAGAGAATCATGGAATGGTTTGGGTGGGAAGGGATTTAAAGCCCATCCAGTGCCACCCCTGCCATGGGCAGGGACACCTCCCACTGTCCCAGGTGGCTCCAGCCTGGCCTTGGACACTTCCAGGGATGGGGCAGCCACAACTTCTCTGGGCACCCTGTTCCAGGGCCTCCCCACCCTCATAGCCAAGAATTCCTTCCCAATATCCTCTCTATCCCTGCCCTCTGGAAGTGGGAAGTCATTCCCCTTGTCCTGTCACTCCAGGGATGGGGAACTGTTCCCCAGTTCCTCCTGAGGATGTTCCTGGCCTCTCTGTGGACATCCCAACACGAGAGACAGTTTCACACAGGGTTGGGGTTCGTGGATGATCTTAAAACCATGGAATCATGGAATGGTTTGGGTTGGGAGGGACCTTAAAGCCCATCCAGTTCCATCTCTGTCACGGACACTTCCCACTATCCCAGGTGGCTCCAACCTGGCCTTGGACACTTCCAGGGATGGGGCAGCCACAGCTTCTCTGGGCACCCTGTGCCAGGGCCTCCCCACCCTCCCAGCCAGGAATTCCTTCCCAATATCCCATCTAATCCTTCCCAATATCCCATCTAATCCTTCCCAATATCCCATCTAATCCTTCCCAATATCCCATCTTCACCTTAAGGCCATGGGGCAACTCAGGGTGGCCGTGACCCCCCTCGGGGTTTCTCCCTCACTGTCCTGGGTCTGTTTGGGCAGAATTTTCTCCAGCTCTGCCATTCCCTGCCCACAGCTCAGCAGGGTGGGCACAGCCCCCTGTGACCCCCCAGCCCCTGCTGGGCTGGAGCAGGAGCAGGAGCAGAGAAAAGACTCCGAGCAGGATCTGCTGCGTGTGACAGTGATGGATGGGCCAACACACCCTGGATGAATCCCCACCGGAGCCTGAATTAATCTTCTGTGGTCTCAGCTGCCTCTGTCCCAGCTTTCCCATCCCCTCCAGAGCCCAGCACTTCAGAAACCCAGTTACTGCTCAGCATTAAAAGAATATTTTTCTCTGTCTCCTCTTGACGTTTCATTTTTGCCGAGACAAAGTAACTCCCCCTGTAACTCCGGGGGAGCTGCTGCTGTGAAATGGCAACGCTCCCCTCCCTCCTCCAGACTGTGTGTGCTGGCACCGAGGCTGCTGAGGAGAGAAAATTAATTAATTTCTTGGAATTCTTCCTGGGAGAGCACCATGGAGAGCAACCTTGTTGTAAGGAGAGCCCGGCTCTGCCTTTTACCTCTGCTCCCAGCACGACTTCTAAGGAAACTGAGCCACTGCCTGTCTCTGTGGAAGCTGGAGGAGGATTTTTTCCCCTTTCCCACCACACTTGCAGCTCCAGCTCTCTGTGTTTAGGCTTTGCTGTCTTAAAACCAGGGGAGCACCATGATTTCCCCTTCAGGCATCCAAGGCACTGGAGCACCAAGAGGTTTCCAGTTCCAGCTCCATGTTGTCCCAAACTGCAGCTCTGCCAAAGCCTGGAAATACTTGGAGCCATCAGCAGAGAACCCTCCTGATCCCTCCGTTCTCAGTGCAACACAGATCCTGCAACACCGTCCTGCCCTTGGGAAATGCCTGGATTCATCCATCCATCCATCCATCCATCCATCCATCCATCCATCCATCCATCCATCCCATCCCATCCCATCCCATCCCATCCCATCCCATCCCATCCCATCCCATCCCATCCCATTCCATCCCNGTAACATTGGGAAGCGTGTCCAGCTCTTCCCCCATCCCATCCCATCCCATCCCATCCCATCCCATCCCATCCCATCCCATCCATCCCATCCCATCCATCCATCCCATCCATCCATTCCATCCATCCCATCCATCCCACCCATCCCTCCATCCCTCCATCCAGGGACCTGCAGCAGCTCAGATCCTCAATAAATCCCATCCTTATGTTCCTCCCTTTAATCCAGGATTTAACCTGCACGTGCCTCTGCTCCCCTGGAGCTGAAGACAAAGTGCATTAATCCACGTCCACCATTCCAAGTCCAGCTGTAAAATCCCTGGCACAGGGACCTGCTCCCAGCACTGGGAATAGATCTGCCTGTCTGGGGGCACTGGGGTGCTGGTGTCCTTGTTGGGGACCCTGGGGTGGCACCGGGGCCACCCAAAGGCCCCTCAGGTGCCCGTGGATGGAGGGGATGGGGACATTGTGGTGGGCAAAGCACAGCCCTGGATTCAGCCCCCCAGGAAGTCTGAAGTCCAGAGGCTTCAAGGGAAAGGGTTTTCTTGTCTGAAAAGTCCATAGAAAAGAGCATTTCCTTGCAATCAAGTTTTTTGTGAGGGCACAGAAATCTCAGGTGAGGAAAAGCACCTGGGTGATGTTGAGCTGCACATCAGAGCTCCCCAAAACCAGCCCTGTGGTTCCAGCCCACAAGGAAAGGACTGATCCTAAACCCTCTCCCAGTGATTTTTCATCGGAACAAGGATCAAACATGAAGAAACAGCCCCAGCTGAGTGAGCTGGGACTGGTCACCAGTGCCCAGGGGAGGGAAATTTCACCCCAAGCTCCACATCCCCACCTCATTTCTCTCCTTTATCACAAAAGTCTAAAATAAATAAAACCTTGAGGGGGGAAAAAAATAATAAACCCCATTTTCTCCAGTGTGGAGCAACACATTTTGCAAGTGGCTTTTCCAGCCCTCTGTGCTCACCATCAATTAGCAATTACACCATTAAAGCTTTATTTAAAGTTTGGCTTTGCTTTTAAGAGCAGCCAGAGTGCGTTTTGTCTTCTTATTTTGATTAGAAAATAAATAGCCCAAGCCAAGGAGCTGTTAGGGATGACACTTGGAGTAATCCTGAGTGATTTACCTGTCAAGAGAGAGCCCAAGGGCTTTTTGGACATGCTGGGGTCGTGGCTTTGAGGAGCATTTGGAGCTGAGGAGATGGAAGGTGGCCTCACACCCAGTCATTTGCCATCATTAACTGCAGAAGCAGCATCCCAGCTCAGTGAGAAATTGGGGGAAAGTTGCCCAAATTGCAAAAAATTGTGCCTCATTTCTAGAAGGAAATTGGGGGGAAATTCCCCCCCTTTGACTGCAATAATAAGGATTGTGCTGAGGCTGTTTGGCCACTCCAGGATTTACCTCAGAGGACACTTGGAGCTTCTCCTGCTCCACTTATTCCTTTTCCCCCTGTCCATCCTTTCCTGCTCCACTTATTCCTTTTCCCCCATCCATCCTTTCCTGCTGACACAGCCAAGCCCCAGAGCAGCAAAGCTTTTCCCCTTCCTCTTGCTCTTTTCCAATTGCAAGGGAATAAAAGCTGAATGATTTGGGTGACTTTTATGTGCTAAATTTGCAAGATCAGGGGATTTGATGATTTTCAGACCTTTTTGATGCCAAGGAATTTGTTTTCACCTCCAGTCCTGTCCCTTTTCCCACTGGATCAGATCACTGCTTCGTGCAACAGCAGCAGAGGAGGATGAGGATGATGCCAAAAAGTTTTCCAAAATCATTAAAACTTCACCAAAAAGCAGTTGGCTGTTTCTGTGCAACCCTATTCTTACAAGGCCCCAAACACAGCTTTGTGCTCTGTCTTACTGGTTATACTGGGCACAGATGGAGCATCAAACCTGTAAATATCCTGCACTCAAGTCCTGAACACACCTCGGATACAGGACTGGGATTGAGGTCCCCTCACCAGCAATTCAGCTCTTTAATCCCTAAATATTGCCAAAATCTGCCTTTCCAAGGATTTCATGTCTGCTTTGGGAATGCAGAGACTTTCTGGGGAGTCTTGGAATGGGGGTGCACTTGTTTTTCCCAGTCAGCAATCCCTGGTCGATCCCAAATTAATCATCCATTGGTGCAGTTTCAGCTTCACTGTTGTTGTCAAAGACACCAACTGTCACTGAGGGCAAAAAAAACCGTTTTAAGCTTCGTTCCCCCAAGGGTGTGAAGCCCTTTTTGGTGAGTGTTCCCAAAAAACCGTGTTCCCCCCAACGCCTGCGGGAAGCCCGGCAGAGCCTGTGGACATCCCTCCCTCTAGTGCCGAAATCCTGGATGTACAATCCACTCCCAGGGCTGGCAATATTCTCCTTCCAGAGCTGAAATGGGAGCTCGGACATCCCACCGTGCCTGGGGAGTTGTGGAACAGGGAATGAACAGGGAAAAGGTGGGAATACCTTCCCGGGAAAAGGTGGGAATGCTGCAGAACACACCATGGGATCGCTCATGGAGCACTTTGCTTCTAACCCCAGGTGATTGTTGTTGTTAAATAATATAAAAATAAAGATATTTGAGTAATAAAAATATATTAATTATTAATATAATATTTTATTATTGTTTCTCTTATTATTTATAACTAATATTAATTATATCGTAATAACTAACAGTATTTTAATTAATAATAATTGCTCTGTGCTGGGAATGGGGCCAGAAAAGGCCCCTCTGCAAATATAAACCCAAACCTCCCCCTCCCCACCCCGAGGCACATCCAGCACCTCCAGTCACCTCTTGCCAACATCCCACTGCCACTGGAAGCTCCTTCCAGACCATAATCACCCCAAACCAACATCACACAGGCATAAAGAATTCATATTATAACATCATATGAGAAGGACTAATGGCTTGGGAAGTTTAAATGGGAAGAAGTTGTTATCCATGACTATTGCTGGCTGTAAAATTGTTTATGCTGCTTCCTATCCCATTAGTGGCTTTATGGGATTTTGCTCAAATCCAGGGAATACCAACAATTGGAAGTGGCATTTAAGTAGATGTTACACTGAGGGGGTTGGGGCTGTCACAAATTCAGGGGGATCCCAGGGAGGCTCAGTGGGGGCAGCTGGTCCAGGGAGGAGGAGAAAATCATGCAATCCCACACTGGTTTGAGCTGGAAGGGATTTTAAGGACCATCTCATTCCCCCCCTGCCATGGGCAGGGACACCTCCCACTATCCCAGGTTGCTCCAAGCCCCATCCAACCCAACCCTGAACACTTCCAGGGTGTGGAGTCCAAAAACAGAAGCAAAAAGAATAAAAATGGAAGCAGAAAGAATAATAAGACCCCCCAATTTCTGATTTTTTTTCCCAGACCCCAGAGCAGGCTTTGCAAGCAGATGATGCAAAAGCCCCTAAACCCCCTGAACTTGGCCCTCCAAGCCCTGAGCAGGGTCCTGGCAGGTGCTGAGGCTGGGAACGAGCCCTGATCCCAAATCCTGGGGGCTTCCACACCACATGGAGAGCTGGGGCTGCTCTGCTCCACACAGCCAACCCAGGGCACCTCCATCCTGGGGGAATGATCCAGCAGGAGCCTGGGAGGAGCTGCCAAGCCTGGGGTGAAACACCACGTGCACACAGCAGATTTTTGGCAGACCAGGATTTCAGGGAGCCTCAAAAGACAGGCTCTGCTCCAAAGAAACTGCTCAGAATTCCACTCATTCCAAGCAGCACGGAGGCACTGCCTTTTCCTGCTGCTCCAGCAGCTTTCCATCTCCTCTCCTTCCCCAGAACCAAGGGCTGGGCACAAATAAAAGCAAAGAAAGAGCCATCATGTCTCTCCAAGTGACTGGGGAGTCACTCTAAGTGTTGTATAGGCTTGGATTTTTTCTTTCCCCAGAATAACTTATTACCCAGGATTTTTAGTGGACTCATTTCTCTTGGAGAAGCACGTTGGACGTTTTTTATTCCCTGCTACTTCCCAGCCATTGGTTTTTACAATGATCCCACATTTGTGCTCTGTGTCACTCCCAGATGGGTCCAACAGCACTTTACAAATCTGATTTCCACCCCGTGCCAGGGGCTGGAAGGCAGCCAAGGCAGCCAATAATCCTGGAATATGCTGAGTTGGAAAGGATCCATCAGGATCATCCAGTCCAACCCCTGGCCCTGCCCAGGACACCCCAAATCCCCCCCTGTCCCTGAGTGTTGGCCAAACCCTCCTGGAGCTCTGGCAGCCTTGGGGCTGTGCCCAAACCCTGGGGAGCCTGGGCAGTGCCCACCCACCCTCTGCATAAAGAACCTTTCCCTGAGCTCCAACCTAAACCCAATTCCAGCCATTCCAGGTGCTGTCCCTGCTCACACAGAGCAGAGGTTGGAGCTGCCCCTCGGGAGGATGTTACAGCCCCCACTGAGCTCTGCCCTCAGTCTCCTGCAGCTGAACAAACCAAGTGCCCTCAGCCTCCTCATGAGGCCCCTCCAGACCCTTTTCCATCTCCATGTCCCTCCTTTGGACACTCTAATGGCTTAATGTCTGTTTTATATTGAGGCAGCCAAAACTGCCCCAATATTGCAGGTGAGGCCACCCCAGTACAGAGCAGAGCAGGACAATCCCCTCCCTTGATCCTGTTCCTGATGCCCCCCAGGATTTGGATGTCCCAGGGCACTGCTGGCTCCTAACACAGGCAGGAGAAACCCAGACACTTCCCAAATGATGGAAAAAGCCACTACTTGCTTCTATTTCCATCTCATTCAGGCTGGAGGGTTTTACCTCCCCTACAAACAGATAAAAACCTCCTGTCCCCAAATTGCAAAATGACTCAAAATGTTGGGAGAGGCTCTTGCAGAGCAAGTAATGGACAAATTCATCCCTGCAGTGCTGGAAGGTCACATTGACCACACTGACCACAACCTGAGCTGGAAGGGGCTCAGGAGTTAATGAATTAGTGCCATTTTTCCAGTATTATTCCTGGACACTACAGTGGAAGTGCCACCTGCCTCCACAGCTGGCAATTCCATGGGAAGCACCAGCAGGGTTTGTCCCCAGGCCATGTCACCTCCCACAGGGTCCCCTCGTGTCACACCAGCTCCAAACCTGGGGTTTGGCAGGGATGGGACTCGATGGCTCTTGTCAATAAACATAATTAGCTCAGTGTGTTAATGAAGTTCCCTCTGCTGCTCTGGGAGCTCTTTGCCTTGGACTGTGCAAAGAGCTGACAGGACCCTGAGCCCCAAAGGAGGGAGGAGATGCTCTTCCCAGGGCTAAAACCCTCTGAAAATCCAGCAGTTCTCCTGGAGTTATAAAACTCTGCAGCTTTCCCATTTCTGCCTGACACACTGAAAGTCAGCACAATTTACAGGGGAAGCAGTAACTGGAATAAGGTGATCTGTAGAGTTTATTCTCTACTGCTTTTCCCATAAAACACAGCTTAAATTTCATTTCACCTGTGTCCCTGCTTAAATGAAGCCTCATCTTTAGCTCCAATCTCCTTAACAACCCTTTTTCACTTGTTTTTTACTACCTTAAACGTTTCTCTCACCTTCACTTACATGAAGCCACTAAAAATGCTGGAGAAGCACCTTCAGGGAAAAATTTTCTCCACTGAAACAGGTTGAAATGAATGAACCAGAAGCTGCAGATATTTCTGGAGCTGCCCCTCACCTCTGCAGGAATCCCACCAGGGGATGCTTTAATCAGGAATTCACTCCAAGCACACTCCAGGTTGATGGATGAGGTCTCAAAGCCTTGGGCCACCGATGGTCATGAGCAGGGCTGGGTTGCAGAAAGCACAGGATGGGGCAGAGAAAAACCAGGAGCCACGAGTGCAGCAGTTTCTTGCTGGAAATTTCCAGATGAAGGGAAGTTTTCATTGAATCCCAGCATGGTTTGGGTTGGGAAAGGGTTTAAAGCCCATCCAGTGCCACCCCTGCCATGGGCAGGGACACCTCCCACTATCCCAGGTGGCTGCAACCTGGCCTTGGACACTTCCAGGGATGGGGCAGCCACAGCTTCTCTGGGCACCCTGTGCCAGGGCCTCCCCACCCTCACAGCCAAGAATTTCTTCCCAATATCCAAACTAAGTCAAACCCCTTCATTTGGACTCTCCCTTTGCCATGAACAGCCCTGCAGGTTTGTCTCAGCCCCAGACTCTGGTGGGAACATCCTCCCCACACCTCACACAACTTGGGGAGAGAAGCTGTGGCTGCCCCATCTCTGGGAGTGTCCAAGGCCAGGTTGGAGAAATTTGGAGCAACCTGGGATAGTGGGAGGTGTCCCTGCCCATGGCACTGGATGAGCTTTAAGGTCCCTTCCAACCCAACCCAGCAGCAGGTTCCATGGCAGTACAGATTCCATGATTCCATGGCAGTACAGATGTGCTGTCTCTCTCTGCAGAGATCCATTAGCAAACAGCCCGAATTCCTGCTCAGATCCCAAGTGGCAGCTGGGACTGGCTACCAAACCCCCCCAGCAGCAGCCAGAGCCAGCAGGACACATTCCAAAGGCAGGGAAGTTCCTGTGAGGAGGCAGCTGCAGCCAGGACTGTGGTTATTCCCAAACCCTGGGCCAGCCCGGGCAGCACTCTGGGAAAAGCTGCTCTTTTCCAGGGAAGGGAGAAAAGAACAATAAGAGAGTTGTTGCTGCAGTGGAACAGCTCCTTTGGGTGTTGGGGTGGCAGGTCTGGGACCACGTTCCTCTCAGTGCCTGCAGGAGAGGAGCAGCTGCTCCATCCCTGCTCCCATCACCAAATCCCTTCTCCAATAGCAATCCCATCGATTTCCCAACTCACTGCCCCAGTTCCCTCCATGGGGACCCTGGTCCCTTCATTCAGGGCCCCCCAGCAGTGATGGTCACTCACCACCCCCTCCCTGCTGACCCAGCCCTTTAACCCCCCTTTCCCTCCAAGCTTCCCCTGGATTTATGGCATTTTTCCCTCCTTCTTCCAAGCTCCAGCCCCACCTTCAGTGCCACCCTCCAAACCCCTGAGGCAGCAGTGCTGGGCCTCTTGTTCCTCTTATCTGTGGTGTTTCTTTGCTTTAGAGCAACACAAATAAAGCCTCTTATCTCATTTACAGCTACACGGGGACTGTGATACAGAGCCAGCCCTGCCTGGAGGACACAATCCCTGCCTGGATTAATCTTCATCTGTTCTCTGACAAAACCACATTTTTTATTCAGTTGGTATCACCCTCCCATCTGCTGTTTGATGGGAACCTGGGGGTTAAGTGCTCAGAGCTCTGCTTTGCAGCTGCAAATAAAGCAGCAGGACACTGAGCCCACCTGGATCCCTGTCCAGAATCCCTCCTGCAGCCCTTGAGGAATTGCTCTGGGACACCATCCCAACAATTTCTGGCCCCTGCCCAGCTGGGGAATCATGTCTGAGCTACAAATCAGCATTAAATATTTCCTTGGAGCAGCACTTAAACCCCTTGGGAAATGCCTCTTCCTGAGAAAACCCACCAGCCTTGAGGGGCTGCAGGATGGGTCCCACTCCTGGGATGTTGTCCTGGATTTCTGGTATGTTTTAAGTTCAGATGAGAGGTTTTTTGTTTATTGGGTAGATTTTGTTTTTCTAACACACATTTTTTATCCCCAAAAATCAGGATTTTCTGCAGAAAGCCATTTTTCCAGGAAAAAAATATCATCAGGAGCTTTACACAGCCCTGGCCTTGTTGATTTTCTCTGCTGCAAGTACTAAATAAACCAAATCTTGCCTGAGCTGCATGAAATGCTGGATGTTGTCTTTCCTAATCTGGTTTTCCATATCCAGTAATCAACAGCTACATAAAAACCAACCTTGTTCAGGTCTTACCATCCCCTTGTGCCAGAAAAACCTGGATTTTCAGGTCCATCTTTCATCATCTACTGCCCAAATAATAAATATTGGATTTTCAGAAAGTCAGAATCCTGCAATAAATGGGTGCACTAAAGTCCAAGGTTTCTCCTCTAAGGTCCAGGAGCTGCTCCTGGTGGGAACATGTGGAGTTCTCAGAAAGCCTTGGAAAGAACTTACTGAGATGTTCCAGCTGATCCAAGACACTTGGGGAATTTGCTGCCCCTCGTCCTCAATATAAAGGCAAACAACTTGATTTATGCTTCCAGTTCTGACAAATCATTGGAAGAAGAAGTAAAACTGTAGCCTGGGGTTTGGGTGAAGCTGTGGCTGCTCCATCCCTGGAAGTGTCCAAGGCCAGGCTGGAGAAATTTGGAGCAACCTGGGACAGTGGAAGGTGTCCTTGCCCATGGCAGGGGTGGGACTGGATTGGCTTTAAGCTCTTTCCCACCCAAACCATTCTGGGATTCTATGAAACCCCATTCCCAGAAAACTTCTGCCTTTTGAGAAGGTTCCCTGTGTGTCTTGTATCCACAATCCCACCCACCTTTCAGCACTGCCTCCTCCACAAAGCACTGTAAACACCTGATGAATTTTGATTTACCTCCAGGAACTCAGAAGAAGCTCCTTTCATAATATTTCTATCCCTTTATTTTCCTTCTTTTTATTTGTGTGGCAGGAAAAAATACACAGTTGATGTGTTATTATCAAACAAAACCCCCAGTCTGTGCACTTGGATCTCTATTTCTTTAGTCAAAATCACCCCAAGAGATTGAAAACCTGCTGGCAGCTGCCTTGGATAAATTTTTTTCCAAGACAAAAGGAATATTAACAAGACAGAAGCAGGTTTGTTTCTTTTTTTCTTTATTTTTTTTATTTTTAAATCATAGTTTGAGCAAGAAGCACAGAAATTGGAGGGCTGCACAAAGTCCCCAAACACAAAAGCTCAAACAGAACAGGGTTGATTTAAACAAGCTGCTTTATTTTGTCTTTTTATTTTTGGAAGAAGCAAAAAAAGTATCTGTTTCCCTCAAAGATGCTCCAGCCCAGGGAGAGCCACGTTTGCACCTCCAGTGCTAATTCCATGCCCAGATTTCCAAAGTGCCTCAGGACACAAAGTTCTGCCTCCAGCACATGCTACAAAGCAGCTTATTCCAGGAAATTCAGCTGCTCCCTATTTCACAGAATCTTTTAGGTTGGAAAAGATCTTTAAAGTCATCGAGTCCGACCATCCCAGCACTGTCCCTGTCCCCAAGTGTCTCATCCACAGGAGTGTAAACCCCTCCAGGGATGGGGACTCCCCCACTGCCCTGGGCAGCCCTTTTGCATTCCATGAAGAAATTTTCCTTATATCCAACCCAAACCTCCCCAGCACAGCCTGAGGCCGTTCCCTCTCATCCTGTCCCTTGTTCCCTTCGAGCAGAGCCTGATCCCACCTGACTCCAACCTCCCAAAATTTTACTGATTTACTCCTCAGCCTGAGGTCACTGTGGGGTTTTGGTGCCAAGGAATAATCCCCAGGATGCAGCTGATCCTTTGGATATGTTTTACTTCCCTTTCTCCCACCAATTCAGCTCCTTCCTGGTTATCAGAGCTTTGGAGCACTGGGGAGCTGTGACATTAAATATCGATGGGAGAACTGGTGCAGCTGTGGATAAACCCCTCTTCCATCCTGGAAAAAGGGTTTGCATGACAATCCATGGTGGATAAAGCCCAGGAACAGGACAGTTGAAGGATCACCCTGCTGTCTGCAGGGCAAGGGCAACGGGAACAGCCAAATTCTGGGGGTTGGGAAAGAAAGATCTGAAGAAATAATTTAATTATCCAACGCTGGTTCCCTGTGTTCTACTTGGGGTGGAGGAAAACAGAACAAGAGAGAAGTAGAAAAGGAGTTCGTAAAAGATTTAAAAGCAATCCAGGCATGTGAATACAGATTTTACAAGAGTCTTTGAAAAAGACCAGAATGCCTTGAGATGGAGCTGTAAAAAACCCACACAACCTTCAAGGAGTTCCTGGGGGAGGTGATTCTGGTTCCAGGAAAAGTAAATGTGTGTATGCCAAGGGCTGAAAATCCCACAATGACAAGCGAAGCCTCAAGAAAAAGACCCAGGAAAAGCTGATGTGCTGAAGAAAAAAGCAGAGTTTTGATTCCTCCAGGCCCAGCTGTGAATTCAGACCTGGGGCACCTGAGGAGGAAAGTCAGGGCAGAGTTTGGAGCATCCCTGGATATCCCACAGCATCCTGGATATTCAGCATCCAGGGATATCTCCACTGTTGGGATGGGACCTCTGTCTCCAGCAGGCAGGGTGAGCTCCCTGCTCTGCACAGGGTATTTCAGGGATGCAGGACGTGGGATTTCTTTCCTCTGCTGCTGCTCCACTGGGAAAAAGGCACTTGCACATCCACTGGATCAGAGAGAAATCCCTGCCCCGACTCCCCAGGGAGATCCCTCACCCCCTTGGGCCAAGGAGTTATGCTCCTAATCCAGGGAAGCTTCTCAAAGGGTGGCATTTGCCTGGGAATGGGGTTTCATAGAATCCCAGAATGGTTTGGGTTGGAAGGACCTTAAATCCCATCCAGTCCCACCCCTGCCATGGGCAGGGACACCTCCCATTATCCCAGGTTGCTCCAAATTTCTCCAACCTGGCCTTGGACACTTCCAGGGATGGGGCAGCCACAGCTTCTCTGGGAAACCTGTGCCAGGGCTTCTACTTAAAAATCCTCCATCCAAAAAAAGCCCAACCCCACCAAGGAGGGAGAACCAAGCCCAAGGCTCACACACTCTTTGGGGAGTGACCCAAAAAGTCTGGGATCTTTGGAAAAACGTGGGATTAATCCATACTGGTCCTCACATGGCCTGAGAGCATCTTCCCATGGAAATCACACAGCCCAAAGGCAAAGGGAGAATTGTCCTCCAATGCCTTTCTCTGGCTGTGCCACAACTGTCCCTGAACCCAGAGCTGCAGATCCTGCACCTCCCTCACTTGGGAACTGAGGAGTTTCTCTTCTGTCCAAAATAATTCCTTTCAGTGAGGGACAAATAAACAAATTCACCCTCATTTGGATTCAACCAGAGATTTTTCCCTGATATTTCACTTAGAAAAGCAATTGTTGTTGCAGAACAATAATCGTGGCTTCTGGGCAGGGGGAAGAGGGGGCAGAGCTGAAGGAGGAAGGAGGGAGACAGGAATCAAGAGTTTCAGGATGGCCCAGAGAGCATCAAGCAGGTGCCCAGCCCTGAGGTGAGTGTGAGGAGCTCCTACAATGCCAGGCATGGTGAGGAGAAGCCAACAGGGTTTATAGGAAGAGCAGGAAAGGTTTCTTTGAGTGCCCTGGAAAAGCTGATTCCCAGTTCAGGGCTGGCTCTATGGAAGCTGCAGGGATTGTGCAACCAAAGTGCAGCTTGTTGGCTGGGACAGGGGCTGTGTGGGACCACAAACTGCCAGGGAGAGATGGAAAAGTGATGGGAGATGGGTGTGGAGACTGAGGAGCCAAGGAAGTGGCAACACGAGAATTGGTGGCCACACAAAGAAGTGAAAATCAGTTCTGTGAAGGCAAAGCCTTTCACAGCTGAACAGGCTTAAAATTCCTAGTGCAGATCCAGCAGAGATCCCGGGGCTGCTCCAGCCTCACCCTGGAATAACTGAGCTCAACTCAGGCTTTTTTCAAGTGTGTCCAGCCCTTGGTGGCTCCTTAAAACAGCAAAACTATCAGCCCCTGTTCTGAGAACACCTCACACCCTCTTCCCGTGGGATGGGGAGGCTCCTGCTCCTCCGCTGTGCACCCAACACCCCCCAGCCCCCTCCAGCAGCAAATCCCCCCTCCCAGCCCCCTCTGCCCTCTGCCAGCGGGAGGGCTGGTTCTGAGGGCATTCTCCCAGCTGGAAAACAGCTGGATATCCCCTCATCCCCAGACCCAGCAGGACACCCTCACCCCACGGGGGGAGGCTCAGCCTCACAGACTCCTTTGTTTCCTGCTTTTTTTGGGATTGCAGGAGTGGAGGCAGCTCCATTCACCTCCACTGGTGGCTCTGCGTTGATGCTGGATATCATCTGATCCCCAGCAGCTCCATTTATCCCTCTATCAAGTGATTTATCACGGAACAAGGGGACAGTTCAGACCAACTCCATGGATTTCATTAGCGTGGTGCAACTATTTGGCACTTTAATAGAAAAAAAGGAGTAAAGGAAAATAAAAGCAGTGAGTTCCCCATGGAGCTCTCATCCCACTGCCCTCAGGGCTGGCAGCACATGGATAACCCATCAGTCCTCCCTTTGAAAGTCAGTGTCTGAAAGCTCTGATCTTTGAGAGAGCTGTTAGCACGTGAAAAGACTTGAAATTATGGTTTATCCCGCTGACTCAAAGAGTTTATGGTTCTCAGGAAACCCTAAAGGACGAAATAAAGAGATATTCTGAAGTTGTCCATGAAGTTTGGGAGGGGCTCAGCAGAGACACTGGGACTGACAGGAGTGGATGCCCCTGTGCCACTTCCAGTTGTTTTCTGAAAACCTCCAGGGATGGTGATTCCACCACCTCCCTGGGCAGGATGTGGGAACACCTCCAGGGATGGAGCAGCCACAGCTTCTCTGGGCAACCTGTGCCAGGGCCTCCCCACCCTCACAGGGAACAATTCTTTGCAATATNCACAGCTTCTCTGGGCAACCTGTGCCAGGGCCTCCCCACCCTCACAGGGAACAATTTCTTTGCAATATCCCATCTAAATTTGCCTGGTTTGGGCTTAAAGCCCTTTTCCTTTGTTCAATCACTGCTTGCCCTGGCAAAAAAGTCATTCTCCAGCTCTCCTGGAGCCCCTTGAGGCACTGGAAGGGCTCTAAGGTCTCCCTGGAGTCTTCCCTTCTCCAGGAGGAACATCTCCAGCTCCCTCAGCCTGTAAATCAGCATTGCAGGGACCAAAAGCAGGTCAGATGAACCTCACCCAGGGATCAAAGAATCCCAGAATATCCCAGGATGTGCTGAGTTGGAAGGGACCCACAAAGGCTCATGGAGTCCAACCCTCAGCCCTGCACGGGCCCATCCCCAAGAGNCATTCCCTGGATCCTGGCCCTGGTCCCCCAGAGCAGAGCTCAGTCCCTGCCCCTTCCCTTCCCAAGGAAGCTGTAAATGCATAGGGAGAGCAGAAGGAATTGTGTTCCCGTGTGTGCCTGCACGGGATGAGGGAGGAATGTCTCCCTGGAGCATTTAAATCCCTGCAAACTCCTTGAAGTCACAGCCTGAGGTCCTGCAGCATCAACACATCCTTCCCTCCCTGCTGCAGGATGAACTTCCCACTGTTTTTATCTCCAGCAGCAGAGACGGGAGAGGGCACAGTCCTGCCCTGCTCCCGGCAGGATGACACGGATATTTGTGCTGCCCTTTCCCGCAGAGTTCTGGTCCCTGAGGGCGAGGGCAGGACACTCAGGAGGAGGAGGAGGAGGAGGAGAAGGAGGAGAGCAGCTGCTTCTCCTGTACTGACAAACCCTCCCACCCGACCTTCGGGGCAGGGATGGAAGGATAACATTCCTGTGCTCATCCTCCCCCTCTCCCTGCTATTTTCACCTTCCTGCCGTGGCCGGGAGCTTGTTTGCTTTAAAGGCCCTTGGCTGAGGAATTGTGGGGGACTGGGGAGACCCTGGGAATTGTTTTCCCAACTGATGATAATAATTGTAGAGAGACAAATGCTCAAACATCCCCCCACTCGGTCTGCCCAGTTTTTAAACTGGATCCCTCCTGGTTCTGTTTTCTGGTGTTTTCCAAAAGAAATTGTCCCTTCTCTGTTACAACCTGTGTTGTTTTCTCAGCCCAGTGATTGTTTTCACACAAATCACAGAATCCCAGGATGGTTTGGGTTGGAAGGACCTTAAAGCCCATCCAGTGCCACCCCTGCCATGGGCAGGGACACCTCCCACTGTCCCAGGTGGATCCAACCTGGTCTTGGACACTTCCAGGGATGGAGCAGCCACAGCTTCTCTGGGAATCTGTGCCAGGGCCTCCCCACCCTCCCAGCCAGGAATTCCTTCCCAATATCCCATCTGGCAGTGGGAAGACATTCCCCCTTGTCCTGTCACTCCAGGCCCCCAGAATTCCTCAGAAATTCCTCAGCAGGGCTGACTCAGGACACAGATTAGCTCCATGATTATGCATTTTATCAAATAGGATTTATTGTGGCTGGAAAACCAGAGTCACTGGGGAGTTTTGCTGTAATTACCTGGGTTTGCTGAGAAATTCATCAGTTTTGCTGCATAAACTGACTCCTGAGCTTAAACTTCTGCTGGATCTGTTCAAACCTGCCTTGGGAGAACCCTTTGGAAGGGAATTAACCATTAATTTTAGTGTACATAACGTTTTTGGAGCTCTAATGGTCCTAAACCTCTTTGTAACCTCCTTTCCTTAATTGGTGGCCCAACACAGGAGGAGTTGGTGGCCAAGGCACCTCCAGCCAGGGAATGCTGCTCCAGGGGCACAGAGGCATCTCCAGTGGTGCCCACAGCTTCCCATCCCTCCCTCATGGTCCTGTGGTGTTTCTTCAGTGGGAGTATCTGAACTGGGATGTGTTGACTCCAGCTGTGCTGCTCTGGCAGATGTTCCTTAAAATAGTGAATTATGGTCCTCACCTGCCCCCTGGTAGATCCAAAAGCTGTTGGATGATGTGATAAAAATTCCTTTTTATATTCCTGAGGACAGAAATGTGGAAATGAGGAACATGTGTGAAATCACAAGGAGACAGAGCTGTGATCCCAGCCCTGATCCCAACTCTGTGACTGATCCCCAATGTCCCTCTCTGTAAACAAAGTCCAGCTGTCCAGTGAAATATCTCATTTTTCCGGATTAACTTCATGCAGATTTCCAGCAAAGTTACAATAATCATGATGAATCTCAGGGAAATTCACAAAAGAAACACTTCATAAATCAAGAAAATTTAAATACATTGGCATTCAGAGCACACATAACCCTGATTTTACACCACACAACAGGGTTTTGGTTGTTTTCTTGCTCACACCCAAAGCCAACGTTCATGGACCAAAGACATTAATTTTCCTTATAAAGCTCCAGGCAGGGAATCAATTTTACCTGGGTTATTTTCAGCTGCAAAATAGGAGCAGCAGAGTGAAATCCAGGTGCTCCAGGTGGCCCAGCTCTGACATCACATCACAAAACCCCTCACTCTACGTGCTTTGTCCCCTCAGCTTTGCAGGTATCTCATCACCTGCTTTACACCCCTTTTATACTCATTTATTCTGCAGCTCCAGCTGGTTAGAGGCTCAATCCCCTGTTTTGTAAGGAATTTTCTCCCTTTGGTACAGCACTTGTTGGTAGTTTGGAATCACGGAATTGTTCATCTTGGAAAAGCCCTCTAAGCTCATCAAGTCCAACTGTTCCCCCAGCCCTTCCAAGGCCACCACTATCCCATGTCCCCAAGTGCCACATCCCCAGGGATTTTAAATCCCTCCAGGGATGGTGAGGGAAGAGCAGAGGTGACTTAAAGATGTTTAGGAATGATCATGTTTGAGGAAGAACAAATTCATCTTAATGATGGACAAACCCAAGGGGTTCTGGAGAAGGAAAGGAGGAAAAACCTGTCTGAGGTGGGATTTTCCCCATTTCCAGGGCACTCCCTGTGTTCTTGGGATCCTAATTCAGAAAGCCCCATGGTAAGAAATCTATTTAATTACAGAATTGTGGAATCACTGATGTTGGAAAAGATCTCCAAGATCATTAAGTCCAAGCTTTAATTATGCCATGAAGGAGAGGAAAGCCCACCAAATGTGTGGTCTGGCCCTGGAGCTGAATCCATCCCTCCCTGGGGCTGCTGGTTCACAGTTGTGAAACCCCAGTTCCCAGGATCTGGGAGTAGCAGCTCTCATTTTTACTTTAGGCAGATTCCCAGCTCTCCTGGAGTCAGGGAAAAAAAAATAACAAGCTTGAAACTGCACTAAGACCTGATGAAGGAATATTGCAGAGCTCTTGCTTTGGAAGTTCCTGTCCTGATCCAGAGGTTCCCAACATCTGCATGTCCCTCTCCACCCTCTTGGAGCCCTTTTAGACACTGGAAGGAGCTCTGAGGTTTTCCCAGGGCCTTCTCTTCTCCAGGCTGAACATTCCCAGCTCTCCCAGCCTGTAAATCAGCATCACAAGGACCTAAAGGAAGGTGAGATGAACCTCAGGGACAGAGGATCCCCTGGTATCCCCCAACTTTCCTCTGCAACCACCAGCCCTTCACTCCGACACAAGGGACCTGAGCCTGAAGCAGCAAAAACCAACACCTAGAACTGGTGATTTACTCTGTCAACTGTTTGCTGGGGAGAAAGAAAAACCAGCAGAGCTGGGATTATGACCCTGATAAAGGTGAGTTGTTCCAATACTGGAATGACAGCATTGTCCCCACACGGTGTCAGCAGTGCCAGGGGCTGGGGGGGGCAAAATCTCTCTTGGGACCGAACCCCTTGTTGTTCTCTGACTGCAGGAAACTGCCCTTGAGGAGAAAAACAAGTTTGCTGCCAACAGGGTACTGGATCCTTAGGAACATCCCCCAGGATTTTTCCCTGCTTGAGGAAGGGAAAGCCCAGAGAGTTGCAGCAGGTCCTGGAGCTGCCGAGCTCTGACCCATCCCTGCAAAACCCACCAGTGCAGAGCCCTTGGAATTTTGTCACCTTGTGGCTCTCGTGGGACAGGACCCAAGTGGAGGCTCTGGAGCCTGAGGTTTAGGGTCAATTAGGGTGGCAGATAATTGTGGAATCATGGAATATCCTGAGTTGGAAAGGACACACAGGGATCGTCAAATCCAACCCCTGGCCCTGCCCAGGACACCCCAAATCCCCCCCTGTCCCTGAGTGTTGGCCAAACCCTCCTGGAGCTCTGGCAGCCTTGGGGCTGTGCCCAAACCCTGGGGAGCCTGGGCAGTGCCCACCCACCCTCTGGGAGAGCCTTTCCCTGAGCTCCAACCTCCCCCTGCCCTGGCACAGCTCCAGCCCTTCCCAGGTCCTGTCCCTGTCCCCTCAGTGCCTCATGATGTGAAGATGGAGCTCCTGGGATGGCTCTGCCCTCTTCCAGCCTTGCCCCTCTCCAGCACCACCATTCCCAGCACTTCCCCCCAGTTTTCAACCCTCCCTGCACCCCCTGGCACCCCCATTTGGGTGCTTGTGACCCACAAAGGAGAAGCCACCCCAGCAAAGGCCAGCCCAGCTCACCGAGGCACCTGAGCACCAGGACAAACAGCTCCAGAGCTCCATCCCCTCCCATCCCTGTGCTCCTGCAAGGATCCCACCCCTCATGGCCACAGCCTGCAGTTCACATGACATTTGGTACTGATTTGCACTCGGCCGAGTTGAACACTTTACTAAAAATCAAGATATATGAATGTCCCCTGCCTGTGCTTCATCCCCTAATTTAGCAATTCTATCAAAAATGTAATTAAGTTTGTCTAGCATGATTTATTCTTAATAAACCGGAGCTGCTGGTGGATCTGTTATCCTCCTGGTGTTTACAGCTATTAATATTTGCCCAGCAAATTTGCCAGGATTTGAAGGGAGATTCATATAAACTTGTATATATTATCTAATTAATACTCAATCCTAATGCACAAGTAGGAGCAAATGAGCAGTGCCCAGTGTTTGCAGATAATTAATTCTGCCTCCAATCCCTTCGGTGGGAGCCTCAGCTCTGCAGGGCAGCCAGGGGGATGCTGGCAGGGAGAAGGAAGGAGGGGTGGAAAGTCATAGAATCAGGGAATATCCTGCATTGGAAGGATCATCCAATCCAACTCCTGGCCTTGCACAGACACCCCAAATCCCTCCCTGTGCCTGGGTGTTGGCCAAACCCTCCTGGAGCTCTGGCAGCCTCGGGAATGTGCCCAGACCCTGGGGAGTGTCACAGCAGAGCTGCTTGGGTGTCTCAGACCAAGGTCCCCCTGTCCCTGTGGTCCCGTTTCTTGGGAATGAGGAGAAGAGGGAGGACAACACCAACCACCCCCTCCTGGCTCCAAGTGTCACCCTGAGGCTCCCAGTGCCACCAGCACCCCTGGCCCCTTGTGCTGCCCATCTCCTGCTCCAGGGTCACCCCTCCATTGGGAACACGGGCATTCCCTGCCCTTCCCTCTGCTGGATTCAAGCACCTTTTAATGGTCGTGTTCTCCCTGTGAAGATAATTAAGCACCAAAATGAAATTATCAAAGAGTCTCTTTTTTTGTGACACCAAATCCTCTTTTTTTGTGACATCAAATCCTCTTTTTTTTTTGTGATGCCTTTGCCCCAGGCACTTTTTGGAAGATGATCAGGGAACTTATTTTCCGATAGAAATTAAGTTCCTATAGAAAATAAGTTCCTATAGAAATCCCATAAAAATTAAAGTCCTATGGAAATTAAGTTCCTGTAGAAATCCTATAAAAATTAAGTTCCTATAGAAGTTAAGTTCCTTCCTATTTCTGTTTTCTATCCCATATCCCACACAGGGTCATGATCCCACAGCCTGAATTCCTGTGCCTTCTGCACCACTGCACACCCAGAACATTCAGGTCCCTCCATCTCCCACCACACAGAAAGGAGAAGGTCAGCAGCTCCTTTAGAGATCTATTTCCAGAGAAATCAAACACATTGATGGCTGAAAGGCTCTTGTCTATGCAAATCATTAGCTCAATAATACATTAAGATAAATGTCAGCCTTAGGTCACTGTGTATTGGGAGGGGACATGACACCACACGAGCCATTTGCCCTTGTCACCTCTGCATGAGTCTTGTCCCACCTTTTTAATATCCCCAGAGAAGAGCTTCAAAGAAAAGCAGGGATGGCTGAAAATTTAAATCAAGGCGGTGATGACTGAAAATTTAAATTAAATTACTTCTTTTGATGGCAAGTTGGCATTTCAGCAGGAGGAAAACAGGCAGAGAAAGCAGCTGAAAAATAAAAATAAAAATCCAACAACAAATTACAGGAGAAGGTCCTGGTTTCTCAAAAGTTATTTTATTGGGTTTTTTTCAGTTCAAAGCCCATATTTTGTGCAGACACCTCCCACCCCCAGCCTGGTGCTTGGCAGAGGCTCCAGCCATTCCAGCCTGGGATGGGGAAGGGATGGTGACACCAAGCCCAGGGGCAGTGGGTGACTCTGGTGGCAGCTGAGCACCCAGAGCTGGGTTCAGGGACAAGCTGAAGGAGCAGAATTCATTCCCTGCACTGACAGACCAAGAGCATCCACCTCTGCACTGGTGACACACCTTGGGTGTCATGTCCAGTTCTGGGTTTCCCACTGCAAGAAAGACAGGGAGGGGCTGGAGAGAGTCCAGGGAAGGGAATGGAGCTGGGAAGGGGCTGGAGCAGCAGGAGCAGCGGAGGGAGCTGGGGGGGCTCAGCCTGGAGAAAAGGAGGCTCAGGGGGACCTGGAATTCTCTGCAATCCCTGCCAGGAGGGGGGAGTCAGGTGGGATCAGGCTCTGCTCCCAGGGAACAAGGGATGGGAGGAGAGGGAACGGCCTCAGGCTGTGCCAAGGGAGGCTCAGGTTGGACATGAGGAGGAATTTCTTCCTGGAAAGGGTGGTCAGGCCTTGGAATGCGGTGCCCGGGGAGTGGTGGAATCCCCATCCCTGGAGGTGTTCAGGAAAGGCCTGGATGTGGCACTCAGTGCTCAAGGTGCCGGTTGGTCCCAGGTTGGACTCGATGACCTCGCAGGGCTTTTCCAACCCAAATGATTCTGTGGGTCTGTGAACTTCTCCACAAACAAACCAAAATCCACACATTTTGATGTCCTGCCCCAAAACCCCCCCAGAGCTCTTGCACAGCCCTTCCCCATCACCCAGAGCTGGTGCCAGAGGCCTCCCTGTTCTCCTGGCAGCCACTCCGTGCCATTCCCCACTCTGATGCATTTAAAGGTGCATTTATAGCACAAAGTAGATGTTTACAATTTATAATGGTGTTCCAATTATGGGCTGGGAAAGCGGCTGGAATTGAGCCTGTCTCCGTTATTTATGGGCAGTGTAATCCCAACCCAATAGATACCTCTCGGGAAGAAAGCTCCCATTTTTCACTGGAGCACTGAAAGCAATACTTCATGCTAATAGAGTCTGTTATCAGAGGGAAATAAGCCTGCACAGCCACCTCAGCAGCTCCCTGGAGACCAGCAGCCCAAAGCACAGGGATCCAGAGGTCTTGATCAGAAAGTAACAGGCTGCTAAAAATTCTGGGATGCACCAAGAAAGCAAATGCTTGGACTGGGAGGAGGAACAGGGATGTTCGCCTCCCACCAGGAGATGGAGGGGAATGGGGCAGGATTCTCAATTTTTTGTGCTAATGGCATCCCTCCTCTTCCCGTGTGTCCCATGGAGTGTTGGGATACCTGGAGATGGGGTCACACCTCTGTGACACCCCACTTTTATCCAGGCCTTGCTCCCTGTTTCTCCAAGAGGAGCTAAAGCTCCCACAGCAGGGCCAGCTGGACTGGGACACAGGGCCAGGGGACCCCATTGGGATCCCAGCTGGTTGGTTTTTCCTTGCCTGGAAGGGAGGACCAGCCTGTGGGATGGTGACCCCAGGTCTCACAACACCCCCTGCAGACTGGCAGGACAGGGACTCCAAAGCCAGCAGGTTTCAGCCACATTTTTTGGGTAGCAAACCCTGCCCTGCTCTGTCTCTGCACAGACCAAGCCATGACAGATTCCTCTAAACATCCCTGTCCAGGGTGCACAGGCTGAAGGGCCTCCCACAGATACCCAGGATGGGTGGGAAGGGACCTTAAAGCCCATCCAGTGCCACCCCTGCCATGGGCAGGGACATCTTCCACTATCCCAGGTGGCTCCAGCCTGGCCTTGGATACTTCCAGGGATGGAGCAGCCACAGCTTCTCTGGGAATTCCATCCCAGCCCCTCCCCACCCTCACAGGGAAGAATTTTTTCCTAATATCCAAACTAACCCTTCCCTCTCTCAATTTGAAGTGTATATATGTATAATATATATATAAAAATATAGTGTTGGCTCATTAGGGTCCACTAGGGACAATTTCCATGAATAAACCTTCTCCACTCCCCTCAACTGTCTCCTCCACTCTTCCCCCAAGGGTTCCTGCCAGGCTGGCAGAAGAACTGCAGTAGTGGGACAGTCATCTCCATCTCAATCTTGATGACCTTGATTTTGCATGACAAGCCACATAATTAATTAGAGAAAAAAACCCTCTGTTCCCTCTAAAAGGCCATTATTTTAATTTTGACAGGTAATTACAGGAGAAGAAATGATAGATCTTCCTGAACACTGTTTGTCTTTAGCAGAGGCATTAATTATGGATGTTTCAAAGCTGAGGCTGGTTGGAGCTGGAGATGTGTCAATGGATGGAGTGCTCAGGACCACCTTGAGTGTGAATCCCTGGTGGGCAGCTCCAGCTCTGCAATCCTTCCCAAACTGTAGGAGGAATCGTGCTCTTCTGGAGCTCCAGAGCAGGAGTGAGGGATTGAAACAGCTAAATAAAATTCACCAGAGAAACTCATAACAGCACGACACACTTGGCCTCTGGAACTCATTGCCACCATCTATCATCTGGCAGCGTTTAAAAGGGGATCACCATTTTATGCAGATAATAAGAAAATCCAGAGTTATAGCAAAAAGGGGGGAAAAGAGAGAGAAACCAAGATATTCTGTGAGGAGTGGAAAAAAACCTGATTTCTCATGCACTGATGTGTTCAGCCCCTTAAATGTGCATCCCACATAATTCCAGCTCCTCCTCGTGTCCTCCAGAGGAAAACATCACCCCACAGGTTGGGGAATGACTTCCAGACTCACCATTTAATGTGCTGGACAAGGCATTCATTTGGGGCTCTCTGCTCTCTCCAACAATCTCCACAAAGCTGCAGGTTCTCCACCAGCCCAAGCTGTGGATGGAGACAAGACCCTGCTGTGCTCCTTCCCCACATCCCGAGGGTTGCCAAAATGCCAGCAAAGATGGTGCTTTTTTAAGCTGCCGAGACCAAGTTGTTATTTGCTTATCTCACCACCATCTGCAGCTCCAAAAGGTGACTCACTTTGGTAGGTGATAAACCCAAAGCACCAGAGTCAGACAGAAAAGTGCTTTGACTCAGACCTGGCAGGGAAATTGCAGCTTTGTGGTTGGCTTTGCTTCTGGTCTTGAGCTGAACCAGCCACGAACACCCAGCTGGAGGTGTCCAATTAAAGGGTCATTAGCCCTTTCTGAGGCACATTTACATGTCCCACCCCTGGGAGTGTCCAAGGCCAGGCTGGACAGGCCTTGGAACAACCTGGGATGGTGGAAGGTGTCCCTGCTCGTGGCAGGGGGTGGAACTGCATGGGCTTTAAGGTCCTTTCCAAGCCAAATCATTCTATAGCTCAGAAAACCTCCTCCTGTACCACTGCCCTTCCTGAAAAATATTAAATCCATAAATACCCAACTGCCTCTCGCTGGTTTCTCTTCCAGCTTTGCAATTACCACACTGCAGAAAACCGGCTCATCCCTCCACGTGCTGCTCCAAGGAGCATCCCTGTGCCAGGACTCCCCGGGACAGTCCGCACTCTGCTCCCACCCCTCGGGAAGAGCCCACACCGCATCCAAGCCCAGCAGGAGGACGGAGCAGGAGCTGGTGGGATGTGGGAACAGCCGAGGAGAGGATTCGCTCCCGACCTTTGCGCTCGAAGCCATTCCCCGCCTGGGATAAGCGGAGGCAGCCGGTACATCTGTAGGAGTCATTAGCAGGGCAATTAGCGCTCGCTCTGCTTGGCACGATCATTAAGAGGGCGATTTGCAAAGACCAGCAATAAATCAACCCGAGATGATGTGATTTCAAAGCAGCGCCCACCCGCAGAGGGTGAGGCCGGGAGAGCCCTGCATGGGGCATTCCATGGGGCATTCCATCCATGGGGCATCCCATCCATGGGGCATCCCATCCATGGGGCATCCCATCCAGGGGGTATTCCATCCATGGGGCATTCCATCCATGGGGCATCCCATCCATGGGACATTCCATCCATGGGGCATTCCATCCAGGGGGTATTCCATCCATGGGGCATCCCATCCATGGGACATTCCATCCATGGGGCATCCCATCCATGGGACATCCCATCCATGGGACATTCCATCCAGGGGACATTCCTGCCTCTTCCAGCCTGCCCGTAAAGCTCAGCTTGGGCAGAAGGATTGAGGGGGTGTCCTGGGATTAGTCAGTGGTGCACGTGGGGCCCCGAGGGCACAGGGATCCAGGATCCAGCAGCATCCCATCCCCGCTGGGGTGTCCCGGCCGTGGGCAGGAGCCCCATGGGCACCAGTTTGCCCCAGCTGGTGTCAGCAAGGGTTTCTCTCCTCCTGGAAAAAGCTGGATTCAGCTGAGGGAGAAGCCTGTTTTTCCAGGCTGATGGCACATGGAATCATAGTCCCGGAATGGTTTGGGTCGGGAGGGACCTTAAAGATCATCCAGTTCCAGTCCTTGCCATGGGCAGGGACAGAGATCCAGGCAAATCCGTGTTGGAGGTTCCTCATATTGGAGGTTCCAACCCCTGCCCTGGGCTTTGGCCCAGCCCCTCTGCCAGCTCCATTCCCAGGGTTTTTCCCTGGTTACAAGTGCTGGATTCTGATTTTTGCTGGCAAGCTGAGCTCCCCTGCAGCCCCTCCAGCCTCCCTGCCCCTCCATGTCCTCGGCTGCAGTGCAGGAATCCACACTTTTCTATCCAGGATTTCCTTGCTAAAGGCAGAGCCACCATCAAGACATCCCAGGAAAATCCAATATTCACTGCAAACCACTGTCAGGGTTTTCCAGATGCCCAAGATAAGCCCATCCTGGTACAAAAAGATGTTCCCCCCGGGAGATGTCCTGCCCTCAGAGATACCATCACACCCACGGATGTGCTGCCAAGGGAAGCATCCCTGGATGTTTGTACTGAGCCATAATCACACTGGAGTCACTTTATTGCTCTTTGAACAGCCTCAGACAGAAACAAAGAATAAATCCAAATTATTAAAGTCCTTAATCACTCCTTGTCACCCAGCGCAGAGGGAAGAGATGAGGTTTTGAGAACCATCCCTGGTGGAGCCACATGAGAAACTCCACGGTGGGGCTGAGCAAGGGTGGAGAAGAGCAGCCAAAAATGGTCTCCTCTGCTCCTGGGTGACCACACCAAGCCTTTGAGGCTTTCAGGGGCTTTTTGGCTCCCACATCACTTGAGGTTTTTATCCCAGTGCCTTCCTCCACCACGAGGAGGAGGGGACAGTAGTGCTCTTGTGCTGCACAGGGATGGCACAGGGATAATTGTGCCTGCGAGCTGGTGAGACACATTGCTATGGAAACTGGAGCACCAAGCACCTGAGACAGACCTGGAGGAGAACACAAAGAGAGCTGGGAGGTGCAGGAGAACAGGAGAGCTGCTCTAACCCTTCCCAGCCAGGCACCACGTGTCCCCCAGGCTGGGGAGTGGGGACATCCCAGAAGGGACAAAGCAGAGGTGGGAGAGGCAGGTCAGCTCTGCTGGGAGGCTGCTCCTTGCCCAGGAGGGACAGATGGACACAGGGGCACCTGCAGCTCCCCTGAGAGACTTCACTGGCTGGGAAAGCACCAGGGAAGGCAACAAGTTGGCCACCACTTAAGGAGCTGATGTCCCCGAGCTCTGCTGCTGCAGAGCACATCAACCCAGCCTGGGCACCGTGGCCAAGGGGAGGAAGAGGAATAAGGCAACAGCGTGGTGAGGGAAGGATGGTTTGAGATCCGTGGGCATCCTGGGGGAAGATAAGGCTTGTCCTTGGTGTGGGCACGACTGGAGACTCATCCCATGGTGTTGAAGTCTCCTGGTCCCCACCTCACTCCTCATTGCTCCTGCCACAGATTCACAGAGACATCCAATGTTCAATCACTGACACCTTCCCAGCACTACAGGCCACTCCATCCCCCCAGATCCCACAAAACTCGTGGGAATGAAGCACCTCAAACCATCCAGGCTCCACAGGAAAACCCACCTCTTCCTCAAGATTTGGTGTTGGGCCTCACTGCTCAAAGCACCAGCCCCATTTCTCCCCAGATTCCCTCCCAGCCACCACTTCCTCCTTGCACTTTTATTCCACTGGATGTTTAGCTCTTCCAGAGATGCTCCCACTGGAATAAAGCCACCTCACCGTCTTGTTTTTGAGGAGCTGAACAACACAAACTCTTTTTCTCTCCATCAGACACTTTCTCCTCTTCACCCATCACTAAAAATAAAATATAAAGGGATCTATCCTGCCTCCTAAAGCTTAATTAGTTGTTTTTTTCTCCCCACCTGCTCAGAAATTGCTCCCACAGGTGTTTCAGGGCTTGCAAAAGCGACAGTTTTATCATTTAGTCATTGAAGGTTTTCAAATCCCTCAATTACACACAAATCACAGCAGTTTGAAGGAGCCGAAGAGCATCAGCAACTTCTGTAACAATCGACACAAAAGCATCTCCTAAGTGTCTCTTTTATGTGGCTTTGCCCATAATCATGGCAGGGAGATAAAGTTCTGTAATTTATTTCCACTAATACAGTCAGGCAGCAATTGATGTTATTTTATGAGGGTGAATATGTCTGTGGGATGTACTAATGTTTATAGGCCGGTAAATTTGATTTATATGGAATAATCAGCACTGCTATTGGGGAAGGCCCACAGAGCTAATATGATTTGCATTGATGAGATTAATATCAATTAAAAACTTCCAGGTTTGCAGAGCACAGCTGATTCCTGACTCCCACTGGCTCCCAACCCAGCAGGTGAAGGGGATTTTGCTTTCCAGGCAGCCAGTGGGTGTTTGACCCCCAAACCCCCACAGATTTGGAGGGATTTGGTTGTTCTTTGTGGTCTCAGCCCCAGGATTACCAGGTTTGCTGGTGCAGGGGGAGGTGCTGGTTCTTGATCCCCGATGTAACTTTAGGGAAAGGTGCAGGATGGACATGGAATGTGGCGGGAGCCGCCTCTGGATGTGTCTGCTCACCCCGCCGGGCCAGGAGGGACTTTTTTGGCTCCAGCAGCTCCTGATCACGGTGGTGTTTCAGTGCCCTCTTGTGCCCGAGCACCGAGGGTTTGCAGAGGGGGGAGATGCTGATTCCAAGGTCTCGTGGGTGGTTCGGGGAACAGGGAGGGAGGTTTTCCATCAGGATCAACCCCCGCTTTGCTCCTGATCTCTGGAGAGGTAAAACCACATAAAAATGAGGGTTAACGCTTTAAATAGGAGGAGCTGTGGGTCTCAAGGGGGGTCACCCATGGCTGGGAAGGAGGGGGGGACTTGGGGTGACTCCTGGTGAAGATGCCAAGGTGGGACAGCCCCTCACTGCTGGAGAGGTGTGGGAAGAAGTGCCAGGGCTGGAAATGATGCCAGGGATCTGCCAGGAGACCTGACTCTCCTGTTAGAGTGGTTGCAGCTTCTTGGAGTGGTGTATTCAGGATTTTTGGCATTAAGTAGTGATTTAAGCTGATTGTTCTGCTGCTCCTTCCCCCTTCAAAGCATCTGGGCTCAGCTGGAAAGCACAGGACTCATCCCATGATACCAAATGTCACCTGCCCCCCAACCTTTGCCCCCTGATCAACGGGGATGGAGGGGACTGAGAGAGGTTGTCCCCAGCCTTTTAGAAGCACAGCCCATCCCAATCCCAGCACACAACTTTCAGTGGAGGGTGGAGTTTGAGAGGCTCCAGGATAAGCCTGAAGTCTCATAATGAGATGACAAACTCAGTCTCATGGCAGCACAGAGAAGGTGGGACAGGAGCTGAATTCTCAGCATCCCTTTGACCTCTCCTGACAGGAAAACCTTCCCTGCACGGGTAAATCATTTAAAACCTGAGTTCTCTGGCTGATAACTCAAAGCTTAATCGTGTGCCTTCTGTGAGGTGCCAGGCAGAGCTCGGACCCAGATGGAGCTGGGATGGACTGGGGGGGGTGAGGCCCCAGACAGGCTGGGAATGGATAGAAAGCAGGTAGTTTCCTTCCAAAAGGAGAAGCACATCTGCTCAGGGGAAGGGAGGGATGTGCTCTGAGCTTGGCATCTGCTCACACTCTGCTCTGCTGGGAGACTTCCACCAGCAGTCAGTCATGGACTGGTTTGGATTGGGAGAGGAGTTAAAGCTCATCCAACTCCATCCCCTGCCATCGGCAGGGACACCTCCCACTATCCCACGTTCCAACCTGGCCTTGGACACTTCCAGGGATGGGGCAGCCACAGCTTCTCTGGGTACCCTGTGCCAGGGCCTCCCCACCCTCACAGGGAACAATTCCTTCCCAGTATCCCATCTAACCCTGCCCTCTGGGAGTGGGAAGCACTTGCTCTTTTCCTGTCACTCCAGGCCCTTGTCCCAAATCCCTCTCCAGGTTTCAGCTCAAGCTGTGGAGCCCTGAGATGTTGATGGGCACCACAAAGCCAGTTGTCCTACAGCTGAGAGGGGACATTGTCCCTAGAGATGTCACCCTGTCAGCAAGGGAAAAACGGGGATGTGCATGGATTTGGGATGAGGCTGCAGCTGTCCTGGGAACAACAGGGTGATGGATGGCCTGGATCTCTGTGTGAAATATCCCTCCCACCCCAACTTCTGCCTCAGTCATGAAGCAGAGCCATTTCCAGCCCCCTATCCCAAATAACCTGTTGGTTTAACACTTTCCTGGGATTTTGGGAGCCACTGGTTCCGGGGAGGGGTTTAACACATGGAGAGCACATCCAAGACTTGCAGCACTCCAACTTCTCCAAGGAATAAAACCTAACAAAGGTGGAATCTGCAAAACCCAGGTTGTGGCTGGTGGTTCTCTCGTGATTCCCTGGATCCTCCCTCTGGAGCTTTGTTATCCTGCTCTGGGGTTCTGTGCCTTCCCTTGGCATGAGCAAGGTCACCATCAAACAATGCTGGTCCTGCTGCTTCCTCTCCCACCAGTGTCCATCTGGGGGAGTTTTCCATCTCCCAGGAGTGTTACTGGGACAAGCTAAAAATCCCCCTTCCATTCCCAAAGTGTCCATGGACGTGGATTTGCAGTTTCCATGTTAATTGTGCAGGACTGCACTGACCTCCAAAAGGGAGGTTTAACTGAAAAATATGCAAAGGATGTTCCCAGTTTTTCATCCAGAGAGGAAGTTTCCCTGATTTGTGCAGCCAGCCAAGAACAAGGACCTTTCCAGCCTCTCCTACACTGATGAGCTGGGTCTGGCTAATTGGGTTTCAGCCTAATTATAGAGAAGAACACAGAGCAATCATATTTGCTCCCAGCTGCCACAGAGAAGGTCCTTTAATCAGCATCCTCTGGGCTTTGCCCCCCGTGCCAACAAGCTGGCACCTGGTGGGGTGCTGGAAAAATTCACAATTTCCAGAGGAACTCCAGCAAAGTAATTGTTGGGGTTTCCACACCTTCAAAAATGTCACAAGAGATTCAAACCAGCACCTGAGTAAGTGGAGCAGATGGTGTGGGGTCTGGTGCTCCTGGGAGCTCCAGGCTGTCTGTGTGAAGGAAAAAGGAATATAGGATTTTTCCCTGGAGATGGAGTGAAACAGAGGTGCTGCCACAAAGCAGCCACTGCAGAGTCACACTAAGCACTGGGAACACTCATGGAGATGTTTTCCTGCTGGGAATTTCCTGCTGTGATTTACTGGTACCTCTGTCCTGTGCAGGGAAATCTCCTGCTGGCAGCAGTGAGTTGGGATGGAGTGAAAAAAAAAGGTGGAAAAATTGAGGAGAGGGTAAAGGAAGCAACTTAAAGAGTCATTCAGCAAATATGGGAGGGGAGAGGACCCCATGTCTTGGCTGCTGGTCCAGGCATGTCCCCAAGCCCTGGGGATTTCCACGTGCTCATGGTAAGACAACAGGAATGAGAACAGAGCTGGAAAAGCAATAAAGCCCTAATCCTCCCAAATCCTGCCTTCTTTCCATGAAAGCCCACGGCTTCTGCAGCACAGCAGGATGGCTGGGACCTGCTGGCCACACTCAGAGCTGTCCTGGAGGGAAATCAGGCTGCTCTGTGCTGGGGTTCCCTCACCTCAAGCCTTGTCTTTGTTCACCTTATTTCCAGAAGTTTATTTCCATTTGGGAGCATCCCTTCCATTTCAGCAAAAGCAAAATTCCAAGAGGAGAGGATTAGCCAGTTTAAATTAGTTTCCCATCTATGAGTGGGAAAAGCAGCTCTGCACCCTGGAGATTGGTTTTCATGTGGGAAAGGGAACCAGTGCCCAGCACAGCCCACTCTGGAACAAACAGGAAAATCACCTGCAAGTACGTGGATGAACAGCAGAGCCACGTGTGTCCTCCTTGGGAATGAACACCCATCACTCCTGTCCCACTGAGTCACGAGGGACGTGACTGGGACAAAGTCCTGCTGAGGATTTGAGCCCTGCAAGAGGGAAAGGAGCCTTTTCTGACCCTGTAATAGGAATTCTGCTCAGAGGAAGGTCTTCAGTGACAGCCATGATGTGAAGAGGCTCCACCATGACCTTCAGGTGGATTTTGCCTGTGCTCAGTGCCAGGAGCGTTGTGGTGAAGCCACTGCAGGAGAAGGTCATTGTCACTTTTCCTGCCCATCCTGGTGCCTTCACTGAACAGAAGGGATTACACAGTACCCAGGCTGCCCCCAAATCCTAGAAACCTCCCCAAAACCACCGGCAAACTTGCTGAGATGGCAGGCACCATCTAAACATGCAGCAAGGGTGTGATGCCAGCCCAGAGATGGACTCACCAGGTGAGTAACTCCTGGGCACAGAGCACGTCCCTGAGCATCCCTGCGGCACCTCCCAGGAACTCGCGAGCTGGAGCAGCACCCAGCCTTTCCTGGGATTTCATTGGGGGTTATAAACGGCTCTGATCTCCACCAGAGCAGGGTTCATGTTGTGTTTAATAAGGAGTCAACACTTCTGAAGGGCAGGCGAGTGTTTAGTGAAGGTTTAAGGCTGCGGTGGAAGCACCCAGGTGCGTTTGGAGAGCTGGATGTCTTGGAAACCGGATGAGGCCATCCCCAAAACCTCATTTCAGCCGGACCTGGGGCGGTCACCGCCGGGATTGGATCAAACATTGGGAAGAGGCTGCGATTTAACGGGAAATTTGGGGGAGTCGGTGTTTTTGCTCCATCCCCGGCCCGGCCCTGCGGCGGCCCCTGGCGGCCACACCCGGGAACTGCAGCCGCGTCCTGGGGCTCCCCCGGCTCCTGCGGCCCCTCCGGCCCCGAGCCCGCGACCCCCGAGAGCCC
>WEIV01015496.1:53940-128578 GCA_013390005.1 Calyptomena viridis
TCGCCCCCGCGACCCCCGCCCGGAGCCCCGCTGGGATCCTTTTCTTGCCTGTTTTAGTCGGGACACCTCCTTCTCACGCCGCTCCCACTTTCCACCCGCAAAGCCCCGTAAAAGTTTGGCCGGGCCCGTGCCCAGCCCGCAGCGGGGGGACCGGGGCCGGGGGGACCGCGAGCCCCGAGCGGGTCCCATCACATCCCATCACATCCCATCCCACGGCGAGGAACTGCCTGGGACAATTTGTCGGCGTCCTTGGCAGAGGGGGGGTGACCACGAGGTGTGCAGGTGTGTGGGGGGCAGGTGTGGATCCTCTGGATCCGCTGTGGATCGTCGGGAAGGAAAGGAGGTGGTGAAGTGGTGGAGGGGGAATGCGGGCGCTCGGTAATGTTGGGAGGAATTGAGTCGAAACAGGGAGCAGCCCTCAGAAAGCGAAACAAATCCCTTGTTTTCCAGCCTGAGAATCTCTTAGGAGTGTGTTCAGGCACTAAAGAGAATGTTTACAAGGGCCTGGAGTGACAGGACACAGGGAATGGCTTCCCACTGCCAGAGGGTTACATGGGATGTTGGGAAGGAATTCCTTCCTGTGAGGGGGGGAGGCCCTGGCACAGATTCCCAGAGAAGCTGTGGCTGCCCCATCCCTGGAAGTGTCCAAGGCCAGGTTGGAGCAACCTGGGATAGTGGGAGGTGTCCCTGCCCATGGCAGGGGATGGAGTTGGATGAGCTTTAACCCCTCTCCCAACTCAACCATTCTATGTTTCTATGATATTTCTACAGTAAGAAGTACATCCTGACAGACCTCCTGCTCCCCCTTGCACCCCCGGATTGGCAGTTCACTCTCAGGCTGACACTGATTATTTTAGGCATTAGTTTTGTGCTGGAAAGCCGAGTTTTCCAGGCAGGCTGGAAATGGAGGAGCCCCGTTGTGCAACACGTTCTCCATCGCCTCCTCCTGCATTATTTGCATGAATTAAAACTTCAGAAATAAACCGAGCTGAGGGAAATTCCGGCTCTCACCCTACGTTAGTGCAGGATGAGGAAACAGCTCCCTCCTGTAGCTTTAAAAACGCCCCAAAAAATGGTGTTGGAAGCGGAGCTGAGCGTGAGCCGCCGGTGACTCGGGGCTCCGGCGAGAGGCGCTGGGTCTGCCCTGACCTTCCGTGCCACAGGTTGCAAAATCCAGCTGGGAAAGCAGAGCCAGACGGGAGCAGGCGGGAGCTGCCGGGTAAACAGGCTGGCATGTGCTGGCTTCTCCCCCTGCTGCTGGCCCGGCTGGAGCACCGGGAGATGTATCCCAAACATCCTTCCCCGTGGGATCGGTGGGTTAATGGCCGGGGCTGGCCAGGAGCTGCATCCCTGAGCCTGGGAAAGGAGATGATCCTTTTGTTTTGCAATTCCCAGCCCTTCCCCTCCCTGTGGCCGTCCCTGCTGTGCCCAGAGGAGTTCTCAGCTTTGTTAGTCCTGGCTTAATGAAGAGCTGGGTTGTTTGGGTGCCAGGAGACACAGCAGGCCCCGACCACGCCAGGGAGGGCTTAGGGCTCTAATCGCTGGATTATGGAACATATGCTCGTCCTTTTGACATCCTTGTGGGCCTGCTGGGGATTTACTGGCAGCTCAGGCAGGGCATCCAAGAGGATGTTCTTGGGGAGCTGCTTTTGGGAGCAGCTTTTGGGATGTTTCCAGAGCAGCAAGGTGCTGGTGCTGTGCCTGGTGCAGGAACAGGAGGGCTTTTGCCGGGAGAAGGGTGATCAGCTGAGCTGTCAGGATATGTGGTGGTGGGTCTGTGGCACATCCCCCATCCTGATCCCTGTGCCTGGGGCATCAGGGATGCTGAGGCTGAGCCCCAGCATCCAGGTTGTGCTGTCCCACATAAGTTCAGGTGCTAGTTTTGGACTTAGGAGAGTTTCTCCCCAGGGTATGGGATGGACACTGTGGCAGGGAGCAGGGTGGGTCTGTGTGGAAATGGAACCTCAGCTGATGCTTCAGTGGTGTGCAGAGGTGGCAAAATTAAGTGTCTCATTAAAGGGTTTTCATTGGTGTTTGCTGTCAAACGAGAGCCTGTTTTCCATGGAACAAGAGGCTGTTCAGTCCAGGCAACTCCAAAGCCTGAAGCAGCTCAGTGATCCCATCCCTGGGCAGGTGGCAGTGGGAAGGAAAGTGGAGCCATGCTTCATGGAAAAATACATGGAGGCAGCAGCATGGAGGAGCTGGGGAAGGGTGGGTTGTTGGTGTGGAGCCAGGTGAGAGCTGGGGAGGCCTGGACATGTTGGAGAGGGTGAGAAAATCTGCCCAGTTTGGGAGCAGAGAACAGTGTTCCTGCTCATTGGGATTGGCTCGAGGGGCCTGGGGATAACAGCCAGGGCTGGGGCTGTTCCAGAAAGCTGGGATGCTGCTTGTGCTGGATGACCCCACCCTTCCCAAGGGAGAGGATTTCCAAGCAGGTTTCATCACAGCCTGAGCCTGGAGTTGGTTTCAGCCATGATACAAAGCAGATGAACAGTGTCCTCGTGGAGCAGGGGGAGGAGGGCAGTGGCAGAGACCACAGCACGCCTTGTTCCTCCTGGAAACGTGACACTGGAGTTCTGGGGGAACAACAACTTCCCCAGGACTTGCTGCTGAAGGCCCTCACTCCCTCTGCCTCCCCAGGACCTTCCTGGGAGCCCTTGGAGCCGTTCCCTGTTTGTGCCAGGCCGTCCCTGCTCCTCCCATGTGCCTCACGCCGTGTGAGCAGCTCCGAGCAGGAGCCCCACACCTTTGCTCCTTGTTCTGATCTGAATTCCCATGACCTTTCCTTTCCCTGACCTGTAACATCCCCAGCTCCAGGTGAGAGGCTGGGACAGGCAGAGACCCAGAGAGCTCTGCTGGTGCTGGAGACACTCCCAGCACGTGTCCTCAGTCTGCTGGGAGGCTGTTCCTGCTGCTGTGCCCTTCTCCCTTTGATTTACTACTTCCTTGTGTCTGGTTTGTAGCTGAGAAGTGAGCTGGCTCCTGGAGCTCCTCCTGTATCCAAACTTGGAAGCTTTTCCAAGCGTGAAGAGCTGCACGGGCATTTTGGGAGCAGTTTGGGGATTGCTGGGAGCAGGGAACTCAGGGAGAGCTTTCAGTGTGCAATGGCATCCACCACCTCCCAGATCAATATCCCTGCCAGCACCAACCCAGGCTCTCCCTGGCACCTTCCCAAGAGGGATTTGCTCACAGATAAGGACAAACAAAGAGAGGGAAGCAGCTTTTGGGCTGTGCTGGGTGGCTCAGGGGGTCCTGATCGTGCAAAACCATGGGGTGGCTTTAGGCAGCCGAGCTCTCCTTGGGCCCCGCCTGATGTGGAGCTCAAATCCTGTTTGAACAGGGTTTGTGTCTTTATCCTAATGGGAAGCACTGCTGCCTGGGCATGAGGGGAGGAATTTGCAGGAAGAGCTCTCATCGCCTGGCCCGGGCTCTGCTCCCAGAGCCCCAGGCGAGGATGGATGTGTGCTCCCATTGCCGGGCTGTTAGTTGGTGTGTACAAAGGTGGATCACGCCTCTCTGGGTGGAACAAAACAGGACGTGTGTTGGGAAGAGCCTTTCCCCCTCACTGGGGAGACTCTGGGAAGAGCCACGATCTTGGAAGGAAGATGAAGAGGCTCTTGAGCTGTTTTCAGAAGTGCTGCTTTGCTCCAAGCTCATTCTCCTGCAGATCCATCCTGTGATTTATTGCTTCTCCTCTCTGCTACCAGCCCCCGATGGCTGGGCTGCCCACCCTCGAGAAGGGGCCCTTGGCAGGCTCGGAGGCTCCAGTCATGCCAACAAACATCCATCAGGAAGCCTCCCAGCCCGGACTGGGCTGACTGTGAGCAGAGCTCCCCAAGGGCAGTGGCCTGTGCACTGACCTGGGATGAACCGCTAAACCACAGCCAGCCCCATCCGTTCCTTGGGCTTTGGCAGGGAACAGGAACAAGCTGTGTGCTGTCCCCCTTCCAGAGGCTCCGCTGGCTCTCCGCAGGGAATGCTGGATGGGATCCAGCTGGTTCCTCGGCGCTGAGCTTGCACGCTCTGCCCTTTGTCCGCCGGGGCGGGGCCGGGGGGGGCACAGGGACACAGCAAGGAGCTAAGGAAGGGCTCCCTCACTGGAGCTCGTTTAATAAAATTTCCTGAGTCGAAGCCCTCCTGCATCCTGCTAATTTCCAGGGCTTCCAAAAGGGGCTGGAAACAGGCTTCCACCCCCGGGGCGGTGGCGCTGCTTCCTGGCTGAGCTGGAGGTTTGAGGCTGTGCTGGTGTGAGATGGGGCTTGGCAGCCTTTGGGCAGGGGGTGAGGGAGCTGAGGCTGCCCAGGACAGGAGTGCAGTCACTGGTTGAGCCAAGAGGCTTCTCTGTTAGAAATGTGAAAATCTTGGAGGGCAAACTGAGAGAAAAAAACATCCCTGTGGAGGGTTGTGCCCTCCCTTTAGTTGCCTGTCCAAGCGATCAGATGCAGGTCCCTGGTGGGCTGGAAGTCGCTGCCCCGCCAGCTGAGCTGTGGCTGATGGTTCTCAGATGTTCTTGGAGGTGATGGTAAAGTTTAAGTGGGACAGATCTGTTCATCCTTGTGCTCAACCTCTCCCTGCCAACAGAATTTTCTCAGCTCAGAGATCTGGCCCTTCCAAAGAGCAGATGGACACGCAGGAGATCTTTGCATAATGTGGAGATGTTAAAGACTCCCTCAGAAGACTTTAGCCAAGCTTCCAAATCTCTCATTTCAGGGATAGATCCAAGATGTGACCCATGGCGTGGCAGAGGGAGGTAGAACAGCCCTCAGGGCATGCTGAGAGCTGCCCTGGCCGTGTCACCGCTCCGGTGGCTCACAACATTCCCTGTGCAGGGAAGGGGCTGTGTACTCATGTAGGGAACCTCCCTGGCCTTCCAAGAAGTTTTCCCGTGGAACTGATTATGTGTGGGCTTGACAAACACCCAGGGCAGGGTTTTCCCTGAGAGCCATCTGCCTTCTCCGTGCTCCTGGAGGCTCCAGGAGCTGCAGGTTGTGTTTGCAGCCTCCACTGAGCTTCTCTTGGGGCCCAGGAATTTCCAGTTCAGAGTTTCCCAGCTTCTTCTCCTGGTTTATGTGTTGTGCAGAAGCAGGTGAGTCAGCACTGTTGCAGGTTACACAGTGTCCCTGCAGCCACGCTGAACCGCCAGAACTGTGTTTACTGTGCTTTTTGCTTTTGCAAAGGGCGCGGGGCTGGGGCTGCCCCTCCTCCCAGCCCTGCCACAACGCATGGCTCGATAAACCCGCCGAAACTGGGTGCTTGCCTTGTGGTTTTGGGCAAAAAAAAAAAGGTGCTGCCTGCCGGGGTTGGCTCTGGGTGATGCTGACACAGTCACGAAGGGTTGTGCAAATGTGGCTGATCAGGAGAGAGGAACATCTGGGAGCTGGGGGGAGGAGGAGGAAGGAGGAAGAAGAGGAAGGAGGAGGAGGGTCCTGCCCTGTAGCAAGGGCAGGTCAGCGAGCCGAGGCTCTGGAGGTGCTGCTTCAAAGGGCGGCTGAGCAGCGGTGGAACCGGCTCTGGAGTGTGTTTGGAGCCGTGTGTGGTTGTGTAACGGGCTCAGCCTGTGCCTGGGTGTGTTTTTGAGCTTCCACGTGCAGCGCTAATCCCGGGGCCCCGTTCCCAGCTGGAACACGCTGCTCTTTTCGGGATCTCCCACTCACAGGGCTCAGGCTCTGGAGCCCTTGGGTTTGTGTTTAAACACAAAAACAGGGGAGGGGGGGGTGTTTTCTGGGGAGGTGTTTTGGCTGCAGCTGCCAACAAACCAACCCCCCGCTGCAGGTCTGAGTGAGAGCGGTGCCCTTGTTCTCCCTCCCCTCCTGCAGCCAGGCTTTGCTCTGGAATTAATCCCTGTGGCTTCCTTAGGTCCCTCCCAGCACGGCAGGACGGGGAGAGGAGCCGTGGGGGTGTCCTGGCACGTCCAGGAGCCTGCAGGGCAGAAATGTTGCTCTGCTGGCTTGGTGGCTCTCCCAGGGGAGCGTGAGGATCAAAGGATCCCGGGAAGCTGCTGGCTCAGCCCTCAGTGGAGCAGGATGGAGCACGTCGGGCCAGTGGGTCGTGGGGAGCTGTGGCTGATTGTTGAGGGTCCCGGGGGGATGTGGGGGGTGTGTGGTGGTCCCTGTGAGGCAGCAGCGGGTGCTTCCCTCCCAGACCACTGCTCCAGGGGTGCCCCGGGCTGGGAGCCCTTGCAGCGCTTGAGAATTGTTCTGTCTCGTAAACGGTGTGTGTTGTGTCTCCCGAATTCCCTGGCTGGGTCCCTGGAAGAAGGATGGAGCTGGCTGGTGGCAGGGGCGAGCTCTTGCCTCCTCCATCCCTCGGCTTCCTTCCTGCCTGCTCTTAGGAAGTGGGATTGCCCCGCTCTCCTCCCAGTGCTGCTTTCCGGACAGGAATCCAGGCACAACCCCCGAGGTCCCCGGGGTGGGGGGGGTGCAGGGAGCGCCCTCGTGGCTCCGGTGGCTCCGGTGGCTCCGGCCCCGTGCCCGCTGGCAGGGCAGCCTTCCCCTGTGCCTTCTGCTCCTCCTGCTTTCCCATCTCTCTTCCTGCAGCTCCTGCTGTCGTTCCCTCCTCCCTGCCCAGCCTCTGGGCGGGATACACCTCAGGGATGTGCAGGGAGGAGCCGGAGGGGGATGGCTGGCAGGACCCAGCCGAGGTCCCGTGTTTAACCCGCTCCCCTCTCCTCCCTCAGCGTCCCGGGATGCCGCCCGGCAGCCGGATGCCCATGGCAGGGCTGCAGGTGGGACCACCTGGAGCCCCCCCATACGGAGCAGCCTCCCCGATGAGACCCGGCCTGCCCCAGTCCATGATGGATCCCTTCAGGAAGCGCCTGCTGACCCCCCAGGCACAGCCACCCATGGCCACCCAGAGGAGAGGGTAAGGGCTGGGGCACTGCTGCGGGGTGGGCACCTTGGGAGGCAGGAGGAGGAGGGTGGGTTGTCCTTCTGGGTCCTGGGTGCACTTCCAGGATCATAGAATGGGTTGGGAAGAACCTTAAAGCCCATCCTTGAGCAGGGACACCTTCCATGAGACCAGATTGCTCCAAACCCTGTCCAATCCGGCCTGGAACATTCCCAGGACTAACACACTAATCCACACTAAAAGGGCTCTGCATCACTGCTTCCCAAATTAATCTGTTTTGTATTTTATGTGGTGTTTTACGCCTTTATATCTGAGCTGCAGCCATGAGCTGTTTTGTTAAAACAAGTCTCAGTAAATTATTCACAGGATCTTCTGCTATGGAACTTTCTCCTGTACACAGGAGAGCCCTGTTTCAGGAGTAAATATATGTGTCTATATATATGTGTGTGTGCAGATACAGAGATAGAAAGAGATTAATATAGTTCCATTTAGGACAGGGTGCCCAGGATGTTCAGTAAGTGTTTGACTGTCTTTAAGATGCCCAAACCTTTCTATATCCCTCAAGGTCAGTGTCTGACAACTCTCATGTCACGCCGAGACCCCCAGCTCCCTACCCTGCTGCAGAGGGGTGGGAACAGCATGGAATTCCTCTGACTGGCATCACTGGAACCTGCCAGAGCTTGGGAATGGGATGTTTTGTGATGATGGGGTGGCAGTGGGGGCAGAGATCACTCAGTTTGCAGCTTCCCCTCACTCTGATCCCCACACCAGTAACCAAAAAGCCTCGTGGTGTCTCTTTGTGTCCCAGCTCCGGCTCACAGGGGTCTTTCTCCTCCTCACAGGGGTCTGTGCTGGCTCTGGCAGGCACAGACAGGGTTGGAAGTGTGGGATGGGGGTGGCAGGTTTTAGGGATGCTCCCTGGAGCCGCAGTCTGGGCAGGACTCCTTGTAGGGGCTGTGCCAGCAGCTCCTTGTTTACACCACCACTAATCCCTCTGCTGCTCCTGTTTTCCATGAGGGCTTCTTGATTACTAGAAGCTGTTTCTCAGGGCAGGATCCCTGGTGCTCATGGATGCCCAGGTCCCATTCCCTGTCCTGGCAGGTCCAGGAGCTCCGTTGGCTCCGTGATCCCTCACAGACATCCCAGTGGCTGCACATCCTGCCCGAGCTCCGGAGCCAGCCAGGGATTAGGGACAAGGAGCAGCTTGTCACCCAGCAGGGACATCAGCAGCCACCTCCATGGCCCCATTCCCGAGGGCTGGGGGCTGGGATCAGCCGTGCCCAGCTGGGCGGGTGTCCTTGCTCCCTGCTGGCTGCAGATCCAGCGATCAGGAACTCGCTGCTGGGAGGTGCTTGGGGTGGCAGGAAGAGCTCCAAGAGGGGCTCTGAGCCCACTCAGGAGGGACAGCCCTCCCAAATGTCCTGCCAGGGCAGCCAGTGTACCTTGGACCCCTCGGGATGGCAGCACCAACACCCACGTGGCTCATCCTGCTGCTCCGTGTGCTGCCGGAGCAACGGGACTTCCCTGTGTGCTGGACTCTGCCCTGTCCCTTGTGCAGCAGAACGGGAGGAGAGTGTTCCCAGCTGTGCCCGGGCATGGAGCAGGAGCTCTGGAGCACATCAGGGTGGGCTCGGGCTGGTGGGAGCTTGGAATGTGCAGGGTGGGCTGAGCTGAGCCCCCACTGTGGCTCTGGAGCCCACCCTGCTCCCTGTATCCACCAGGATTCCAGCCCCACTGTGGCAAGGCTGGTTTGGTTTAAGCTGGTTTTAAGTGAGTTCCTGGCAGTGGGCTTTGGTTTGTAGCACTGGGAGAATGTGGTGGCTGTTTGCAGACAGGAAATTCGGGAACACTGTCCTGCAGCTGTGACTTTGCTTTGTCACACCTCCCTCTGCTCCAGCCCTGCAGCAGTGAAGCAAACTGAACCCAGGGACTGCATTTCCTTCCCTGGTGTCAGGCTCCAACCTCCAACACCCTCCCCGTGGAGGCAGCAGGAATATCCTCAGTGGGAAAGGACCCACAGGGATCATCCAGTCCAACCCCTGGCCCTGCCCAGGACACCCCAACAATCCCACCCTGTCCCTGAGTGTTGTCCCAACCCTCCTGGAGCTCTGGCAGCCTTGGGGCTGTGCCCAAACCCTGGGGAGCCTGGGCAGTGCCCACCCACCCTCTGGGAGAAGAGTTTTTCCCTGATATCCCACCCCACACTGGGCAGGCAGCAGGCTGTCCTGTGGGAGCTGCTGGGTTACATTTTTTGCCCATTTCTGTGCTTTTCCAGGGTGAAAAGGAGGAAGATGGCTGACAAGGTGCTGCCACAGAGGGTGAGTGTCACCTCCGAGCTGCTGCAGGGGGTGGTGGGATCCCCACGAGGGGAGGATCTCTCTGAGCTGCCTCCTGCCCACTGGACATTTCTGTTCAGTCCCAAACTGACCTGGAATATTTCTCTCTTTTACTCTGGCGTGGCAGGAGAGGTTTGGAGGGTGTTAAATTGGACAAGCACAACTTAGAGCAAGCAAGGAGCAGCAGTGGGTTGGGGTGGAGACTCCAGGAGGACCCTAAGCCTGTCCTGGGGGTCCCTGTTGACAATCCAGGGATTCATTCCATGCCTGTGACAGGCCTTGAAGTGATTTGGGCAGTGATTTGTGCCGCACTCTCTGTTCAAAATAAGAAATGGTGCCGGCCTTGTTGCTCGAAGACTCCTTGGTGTGTCAGCCCAGCACTGCTGTGCTGCTGGGGCTGTGGGGGGATCCAGCCCACGAGGGACTGACCATTCCTGTGTGACAGATCCGGGAGCTGGTCCCAGAATCCCAGGCCTACATGGACCTCCTGGCCTTCGAGCGCAAGCTGGACCAAACCATCGCTCGGAAGAGGATGGAGATCCAGGAGGCCATAAAGAAACCCCTGACGGTGCGTGGCAGCCCTGCCTGGGGAGGGGGGGCTGCAAGGCACACACTCGGGGAATCATGGAATTGTTAAGGTGGGAAAAACCTCTAAGATCATCGAGCCCAGCCATCAATCAGCACCAACATTAAACTGTGTCCCCAAGTGCCAAATCCACGTGTTTTTGGACACTTGCAGGGATCTTGACTCCACTGCCCTGGGTAGCCCTTTCCAATGCTTTGCAGCCCTTGCTGTGAAGGAATTCTCCCTAATATCCAATCTAAACCTCCCCTGGTGCAATTTGAGGCTGTTTCCTCTCATCCAGAAGTGGAAGTGGGTGCTGCTGTGGGTGCTGCAGTCACCCCCTCACTCCAGTCATCCCCACTCTCTGTTTTCCCACTCCACAGCAAAAGAGGAAGCTGAGGATTTACATCTCCAACACTTTCACCCCAGCCAAAGAAGAAGGGGAGGGGGGTGAGCGTGTGGCCTCCTGGGAGCTGCGTGTGGAGGGCAAACTGCTGGAGGATGTAAGGATCCAGGAGGGATGGAATGGGAACACTGGTCCTGAAGGATCCAGGAGGGATGGAATGGTGGGAGGAATGATGGTGCATAGGGATCCAGGAGGGATAAAGTGGTGGGAGAAGCACTGATCCATAAGGATCCAGGAGGAATGGAATGGTGGGAGCACTGGCCCAGAAGGATCCAGGAGGAATGGAATGGTGGGAGCACTGGTCCAGAAGGATCCAGGAGGGATGGAATGGTGGGAGAAGCACTGATCCATAAGGATCGAGGAGGATGAAGTGCTGGCAGCACTGATCCATAAGGACCCAGGAGGGATTAAATGGTGGGAGCACTGATCCATAGGGATCCAGGAGGGATGCGAAGTGCTGGCAGCTCTGGTCCCTAAGGACCCAGGAGGGAAAAAGGGGTGGTGCTGTGAGCTGGGATGGCCCTGGGGCTGGAGGTGGGTTTGGGTTGGTCCCTCCTGGCCAGGGGCTCAGCCAGGGCTGTGCCCGGTGTCTCAGCCCAGCAAGCAGAAGAGGAAGTTCTCCTCCTTCTTCAAGAGCCTCGTCATCGAGCTGGACAAGGAGCTGTACGGGCCAGACAACCATCTGGTGGAGGTGAGGCAGGAGGGCTCATCCCAGTGGGATATGGGAAGGTGGTCCCGCTGCTTCCCCTCTGCATGTTCAGCTCCCCATCCCAGGTCTGGCCCCTGTGAGGGGGATGGGCAAGGTGTTTTGGGGTGCCAGGGAGCAGTGCCAAGCCCCCCTCAGGGGACCACACTGTCCTGCTTTCCAGGCTCAAGTTTAGGGCTGCATTTAGGGCACAGGAAGGGGCCCACGTGGGTGATGATGCCACAGGAGGCTCATCTGCACATCCCAGTGCCAGGTGGGAAGGATTTGCCCTCTTGCTTATCAGCTGAGCTGGAAGGTCTTGGGGAGATGAATCACTGCCTGGGAATGGGATCAGACCTTTTTTGGGTGCTCCTGCCTGGAGCAGGCTTTCCCTGCACCCAGTTCATGCTTTTTCCCACTTACTCCTGTGGTGATGTTGATGTGATGGGAATCTCCATCCCATGTGGGATTATGAGCAGCTCTGATGCACATCCCCTGCAGTGGCTGAGGCAGGACTGACCCTGCATTGACTCCAGGAGCCCTTGACATCAAACACTTGGGGCTGGACCTGCCCCAGCCCATCCAAACACTGATCCATCACTGGGCTGGAGCACATCCAGCTGGACTGGGTGTCACTGGGATCAGACTCCCGGGAACTGCCAGGGGTGGGCTCCAGGCTGCCCAGAGCCTGAGCACCAGCTCTGCAGACACAAAGCCTGTCAGGAAGTGGCTTGTCCTGCTCCTGGATTGACCAGTGTCCCCTTGGTACCTCGCAGTGGCACCGGATGCCCACGACCCAGGAGACCGACGGCTTCCAGGTGAAGCGTCCCGGGGATGTCAATGTGAAGTGCACTCTGCTGCTCATGCTGGACCACCAGGTACAGCCCAGGGCCCCATCCCTGCATCCAGGAGGAGTGAAGTGGTGACAGGAGCAGCACTGATCCAGGAGGATCCAGGAGGGATGAAGCGGTGGGAGGAGCACTGATCCATAAGGATCCAGGAGGGATGAAGTGCTGGCTGTACCTGCTGCCCTCCCTCAGCACAGCTCAGCTGAGAGGGGCAGCCCAAGGGTGGGGAATGGGCTGGGGCAGGGCTTGGATGAGAATTGGGGATGCAGGGATGGAAAGGAGCACAGGGAGCAATGGGCATGGACCCACAGCCCGTGGTGGCAGAAGGGCTGTGTGGGACACCTGCTCAGAGGGGCCTCCCAAGTGCCAGACAGACCCCCCCTCTTTTTCGGGCAGAAGAATTTCTCCATGGAAGGGGTTGGAAAAGTTTGGAAGGGGCTGCCCAGGGCGGTGCGGGAATCACCAACCCTGGAGGTGTCCAGGGAAGGACTGGACATGGCACTGAGTGCTCTGGGCTGGGGGACAGGGTGGGGATGGGTCCCAGGTTGGACTGGATGACCTTAGAGGGCTTTTCCAAGCTCAGTGACTCTGTGACTGAGCCTGTGTGTCCCTGCAGCCCCCCCAGTACAAGCTGGACCCCCGCCTGGCCCGGCTGCTCGGGGTGCACACCCAGACCCGAGCCAGCATCATGCAGGCACTGTGGCTCTACATCAAGCACAACAAGCTGCAGGACAGCCACGAGAAGGAGTACATCAACTGCAACCGCTACTTCCGCCAGGTACCCCCTGTGCCGGGGGGAACACCCTTCCCACCCCTCCGGCCAGGAAAAGCCTCTGCTCTGGCTGCCCAGTCTCCATTTACCCCTTCCCCAGGCTCTGGTTTGTGTCCATCACCTTGCTGTGCCCAAACCAGGGCGGGGAATCCCCTCTCCTGCCTGGACAGCCAACGCTCTGGTTTGTCCCTGCAGATCTTCAACTGCATCCGCATGCGCTTCTCCGAGATCCCCATGAAGCTGGCGGGGCTCCTGCAGCACCCCGACCCCATCATCATCAACCACACCATCAGGTGGGGGGGCAGCAGTCCTGGGGCTGGGGGGCTCCCTGGGATGAGGAGTGGGCCAGGCAGTGTCCCTGGGAATGGGAGCTCTGGGGGGAGTGGGCCAGGGAGTGGAGGGCTCTGTGGGATGAGGAGTGAGGTGGGCAGTGTCTCTGGGAATGGGAGGTTCTGTAGGGTGGGGAGTGTCCCCCGTAATGGGTTCCATGGGGTGAGCACTGTCCCCAGGAATGGGGATTGTGTGGGGTGGGGAGTGGGCTGGGCAGCATTCCCAGGGCTGGGGGGCTGTGTGGGATGGGCAGTGTCTCTGGGAATGAGGGGCTCTGTGGGGTGGGCAGTGGGATGGCCAGTATCCCCAGGAATGGGGGCTCTGTGGGGTGGGCAGTGAGCTGGGCAGCATTCCCAAGGCTGAGGGGCTCTGTGGGGTGGGCAGTGTCCCCAGGGCTCTGTGGGGTCAGTGTCCCAGGCAGTGTCCCCTGGCTCCAAGGAATGGAGGGGCAGGAGGCTCTGAGGTCTCCAGCCCCAAGGAACAGTGAGCACAAGTCACCTGGGAGAAGAACCAGCCAAACAAATTTGGAAGTTTGCCGTGGCAGCTGGGGGTACTGGTGTTGCTGTTGGGGGGGTCAATCCACCCTCAGAGCAGGAGGGGCCCCCCCAACACCCTGTTCCCTCCCAGTGTGGACCCCAATGACCAGAAGAAGACGGCCTGCTACGACATCGATGTGGAGGTGGACGATCCCCTGAAAGCTCAGATGAGCAACTTTCTGGCTTCCACCACCAACCAGCAGGAAATCGCCTCCCTGGATGCCAAGGTGGGGGGACACTGGCAGGGGACAGCCCTGCAGAGCTGGGGGAGCGTGGTGATGTCCTCTTTGGGGATCACAGCTCCCTCTCACCCCTGTCCTCTCCCCAGATTCACGAGACCATCGAATCCATCAACCAGCTGAAGACACAGCGGGATTTCATGCTGAGCTTCAGCAACAACCCACAGGATTTCATCCAGGAATGGATCAAATCCCAGAGGAGGGACCTCAAGGTAAAGGGGAGGTATTGCTGGGAGGGGGGGTTAAGTTGGATATTGGGAAAAATTTCTCCATGGAATCACCACCCCTGGAAGTGTTGACAAACGTGTGGATGTGGCACCTGGGGACAGGGTTCAGTGATGGGTTGGGGCTTGGACTTGATGACTGGATCCTCAAACCCTGGGCTGGGAGGGGGGTTGGGCCCATCCCTGGTCCCCATTCCGTGTGTTGCTCAGATCATCACGGATGTGATCGGGAATCCCGAGGAGGAGCGGCGGGCCGAGTTCTACCAGCAGCCCTGGGCTCAGGAGGCCGTGGGCAGACACATCTTTGCCAAGGTGGGCTCTGGAGGGGCACAGCGGGCTGGGATGGCCCTGAGGGGGCCCTGGGACAGCCCCTCTGACTTTCCTGGTCTCCTCCAGGTCCAGCAGCGCCGGCAGGAACTGGAACAAGTGCTCGGGATCCGCCTCACCTAAAGGGCGGGCGGGGCTCGGGAGCTCCTCCTCTCTCTCGCTGCTGCCTGAGCCTGATGGTACTTACTGGAATCAAACAGCACTTGCACAAACCCGACTGTGCCTGGAGGGATTGGGAGCCGCTCCCAGCCCTGGGCTCCCCGGGGCCGGGAAGTTCTGGCCCCGGGCAGAACACAGAGGGGGGTCCCCGGTCCCCCCAAAGCCCCGCAGCGACGCCTCCTCCTCCTGCTTTGCATCGTGCCCCTCCCTTGGAGCCCCCGCAGCCTTCCCGCTCCCCTCCTGTGCCCAAAAACCTCCGGGAGCTGGGAAGAGCTGCCTGTGCCGAGGGGGAGGTGCTGCCAGCCCTCCCCAGCCCGGCAGGCCCTGCCCTGCCCCTCTTCAACCAAAGTTTGTCATTCCAAACGCCAGCCCCTCCCCCGGCCCCGCCGGTGCCCGACGTTTTGCACTATTTTTGTGAACAGGTTTTATATAAAAAAAAAACCGGAAAAAAAAAAAAAAAAGGAAGCGTTTTGTACAGTGGGGTTTGTATTTGATTAATATATTGAGTTCCTCTTGCTGCACTCACGGCCTGGGCTCTGCAGGGGCTCGGGGGGTGCTCCGAGGGCTGGCTCAGCCCACGCCGCTCTTGTGCCACCAAACCAAGGGTTTAGGTTAAGTTTTGACAATCAGTTCATTATTCCACCCCTCCCCCTGATCTACGTAATTAGTGACTCGGCTTGATGAGGTTTGGAGGAGCAGAGGGTTTGGCTCTGCCCCCAGGAGCCTGTGGGGTCACCAGGGCACCAAGAACTGGAGATATGGGGGGGAAGGAGGGAGACCATGGGGATGGTGCCACCACCCATCAGCCCCCCCTGAAGTGCCTTGGCCCCCCCCTCCCCCAGGCTCCTGAGGGGAGAGGGGGGGCATTTACATACTCCCAGGATGTTCCCAGGCTCAGGGGTGCCTGCTCTGCCTCTTGTGTAAGCATTTTTTGTCTGTTTTGGATATTTTCTAATAAAACCAGTTAGCAGCAGCTCTGTGGGGGTGTGTGCTGAGTCCTGCAGCTCTGAGGTGGGGTAGGGGGGGTGCCGAGTCCTGCAGCTCTGGGAGGTCTGTGCTGAGCCTGCAGCCCCCACCCTGTCCCCAAAAAATGCCCAGGCCTGGCCAGAGCAGCACTTTATTTAAAAGTGACACCAGCCCCAGAGCAGCTCCAGCCTCACCGTTACTTCCACAGCTTCTTGATGGACATGTTCTTCTCGCTGTCCTTCTGCATCACCTGTGTGGGGAGGGGGAGAGGGTGGGTTCCAACAAGCAGCTCCCAAACTGGGTGTTAACAACCCCCCAAAACACTCCCAAACTCTAGCCCTGCCCAGGGAAGGCACAGCAGCCTCTTCCACATCACTCATGTAGGAACAAACCCCTTAACACTGTTGTTTGTCCCCAGCACCAACCCCTGCAGCTCCCAGCTCCTGGCAGCTGCTGCCCAGGACACTTTGTGCCCCCAAACCCACTGTCCCTGCCCTGGCACTTACCTTGGCCACAGCCATTTCAAAGTCCTCCTGCGTGACGTGCACCCGCCTCTCCCTCAGCGCGTACATTCCCGCCTCCGTGCACACGCCCTGGGGGACACAGATGTCACCCACCGCTCTCCAGTGCCTACCCCAGTGCCCCCCAGTGCCCCCAGCTCACCTTCACCTCCGCGCCCGACGCCCCCGGCATCAGCTCCGCGATCTTCCGCAGGTTGATGCCCCGCGTCAGGTTCATCTTCCGGGAGTGGATCTTGAGGATGTCCAGGCGAGCCTGGAGCAGTGGGGGTTAGAGCCCCGGGAATGGGGACAGCAGGGAGAGCTGGGAGGGGCCGCACGTACCTCCTCGTTGGGAGGAGGGAACTCGATCTTCCTGTCGATGCGGCCGGGGCGCAGCAGAGCCGAGTCCAGGATGTCGATGCGGTTGGTGGCCATGATCACCTGCACGGGGACAACTGTCAGGCTGTGGGGCCAGCAGGGCACGGCCCCTGCCCAGGCAGGGCTGGCAGCCCCCTACCTTGATGTTCTTGGTGGCCTCGAAGCCGTCGAGCTGGTTGAGGAGCTCCAGCATGGTGCGCTGCACCTCGCTGTCCCCGCCCGAGCCGCCCTCCAGGCGGGACGAGCCGATGGAGTCGATCTCGTCCATGAAGATGATGGAGGGCGCGTGTTCCCGGGCCATCACAAACAGCTCCCGCACCATGCGGGCGCCTGCGGGGGCACAGGGCTGAGCCTGGCACTGTGACCAGCCAGGGGACAGCCCCGAGGTCACCCTGCCCCCAAGAGCCACCTTCCCCCGTGCCCTTTTACCTTCCCCGATGAACTTCTGCACCAGCTCGGAGCCCGACACGCGGATGAAGGTGCAGTCGGTGTGATGGGCCACTGCCCTGGCCAGCAAGGTCTTGCCTGTGCCGGGGGGGCCGTAGAGCAGCACCCCCTGAACAGCCACACGGACACATCAGAGCCTGATGGGGACATGGGGACACCCTGGGGATACCCTGGGACACCCCAGCAGCACTTGCCTTGGGCTGGGCGATGCCCAGCGCCTCAAAGAGCTCCGGGTGCTTCACTGGCAGCTCGATCACCTCCTTGATCTCCTTGATCTGCTTGTCCAGGCCCCCGATCATCTCGTAGGTGGAATCCGGGACCTTCTCCACCATCATGAGGGACACGAGCGGGTCCACCTTGTTGGGCAGGATCTTGTGCAGGGTGTAGCTGTCGTTGCGCAGGGCCACGCGGCAGTTCGGGGTCACCTGCAGGGACACGGGGGGACACAGAACCCCACACTTAACCAGGTTGGAAAAGACCTTTGAGATCATCAAGTGACCCAACACCATCCCACCAACTAAACCCTGGCACTCAGTGCCACATCCAGGCTTGTTTTGAACTCTTCCAGGGATGGTGACTCCACCACCCCCCTGGGCAGCCCATTCCAATGGCCAATCACTCTTTCTGTGAAGAACTTTTCCTAACTTCCAACCTAAACCCCCCCGGTACAGCTTGAGACGTGTCCTCTCGTTCTGTCACTGGTTGTCTGGGAGAAGAGATTGAACCCCCCTGGCTACTCTCCGCTGTCAGGGAGTTGTGGAGTGACAAGGTCTCCCCTGAGCCTCCCCCTCTCCAGGCTGAACACTCCCAGCTCCCTCAGCTGCTCCTCACAGGCCTTGTGTTCCAGAGCCCTCACCAGCCTCGTTGCCCTTCTCTGGACACGCTCCAGCACCTCAATGTCCTTCCTAACTTGAGAGGCCCAGAACTGGACACAGCACTCGAGTGTGGTCTCACCAGTGCCCAGTACAGGGAAAGAATCACTTCAGTGTCTCTGCCAGCCCTGGGGGGAGGATCAGTGACCCTGCCAGCCCCGGGGGATGCAGTCAGGACCCCTCTCACAGCCCCAGGACACTCACATCATTAATGTCAATGTTCTTGTCCACATCCACCACAAACTTCCCCTCTGGGTGCACCTGGAAGGCAGCAATGTCACAGTGAGTTACTTCTCTGGGAAGTTCCGATTTATTTCCAGTGTCCACTGGCTGCTCAAAGTGGGAAGAAAGAACCAGGAGCTCAACCACCACCAAACATCCCATGGCCCTTCCTGCCCCCCACCACCCTGAAGGTCTGGGCCCAGCAGAGCCATCCCAGAGCCCCCACTCCAAGTCTTTGAGCTGCCACTTCCCCCCCAGCTCACACTCAGCTCACACAGGGAGGGTCTCTGAGATCCCACCCCAGCCCAGATCACTCCCAGGACAGCTCTGCCTCGTACCTTGACAAGCACCTTCTTCTTGTCCATGGCTCTCACCACCTCTCCCACGTAGGATCCCTGTTCCTGCAGCAGCTGCAGCTCCTCCCGCAGCAGCCGCACTGTGGGCAGGGACAGCTCAGCACCAGCCCCAGCCTCACCCTGAGCCCCTGCCCAGGGCACAGGGGCAGCACTGGCCCCAGGGGCTGGGCCAGGGGCCCCCAGCCCAGCCCAGAGTGAGGAAGAGGAGACTCCAGGCCCTACCCTTGGCATTCAGCTCGTTCCTCTGCGCCTGCAGCCGCCGCAGGTTCTGGCTCTTCTCGTTCACAATGAGCTGTGGGAGCAAAGCCTGGCTCAGTCCTGGGGGGTTCCCCTAAACCCAGCATGGGAGCAGCACTGTGGCTGTTTCCGTGGAATAGTTTGGGGTGGGAGAGAGTTTAAAGGCCATCCAGTCCCACGCATTGGACACCTTCCACTATCCCAGGTTCCTCCAACTTGTTGGACACTTCCAGGGATGGAGCAGCCACAGCTTCTCTGGGCAATTTGTGCCAGGGCCTCCCCACCCTCAGAGGAAAGAATTCCTTTCCAACATCCAATCCCACCCTGCCCTCTGGCAGTTGGTACAAGGACCTGGATGGGCACAGCCCTTCCCAGGAGGACGCAGGCAGCCAAACCCCCCTGCAGGGTGGGCAGCCCCTCACCCAGGGGCAGCAGAACTCTCAGCTCACAGCACAGAGTCAGCCTGTGCCCCAGAGCCCCCAGAGTGGGGGCTTGCTGACACCCCCCCGGGGCAGAGCTTCCCTCTGCCCCCCAGAATGGGGCACCTGGAGCACAGGGAAGGCTGTGGGTGCTGTCCAGGCCTGGCCAGGTGTGGGGAGGTGACCACCCAGTACCAGTGTCCCCCATGCTGCTCACCTGCAGCTCCTCGATCTTGGACAGGTAGTACTGCCGGAGCCCCGAGCCGCCCTTCCCATCGTCCATCTCCATCTGGGAGAGAGCAGAGCTCAGTGGCACCAGCCCCCAAACCAACCCACCTGTACCCCTACCTGGCTCGGTGCTGCCCCCTCAGTCCCCAATTCCCACCCCCCAACATCCCTGGGCCAAGTCCTGGATTCCCCTTTACCCTCCTCTGCCTACCTGGGCCCCCATTTCCCCCCCGCTCCCTCCTGGATCCACTTTTCTCTCTCCTCCATCCTTTGCCCGCCCCCGGTCCACAATTCCCACTCCAGGCCTGGTCCTGGCTGTCCCTTTCCTTTCCCACCACCCTCTGGTTTCCCATTTTTTCTCTGGTCCCTCCCGTATCCTCTTTTCCCTTCCCTCCACCCTCTGCCCCCCAGTCCCCAATTCCCCCCTGGGGCAGGTCGTGTGTTCCGCTTTCCCTTCTCCCCGCCCTCAGTGCCCAATTCTCCTCCTCGGACCAGGTCCTGGATCCCATTTTCCCTCCCCTCATGGTCTGCTCCCCAGTCCCCCCCGGCCCCTCCTGGGTCCCCCCGGGTCGGTGCCCAGAGCGGCCCCAGCTCCCGTTCCCCTCATGCCCCTGCCGGGGGTGACAAAGCAATACCCGCCGAGTCACGGGGCTGCCAGGCCCGAGCAGACCCGGCCGCAGCAGAGCCCTGTGGCCGCACGGAGGGCCCTGAGCACCCCCGGCCCGTCCCCACCCCCGGGCCCGTCCCCGATCCCTGTCCCGGCCTCACCTGCTCGGGCCCGTCCAGCGCCATCTTCTCCGCCGGCATCGGGCCCCAACAAAGATGGCCGCCACCGGCTTCCGCTGCCCGGTCCCTGCGTCGCCGGCGTAATGGCGTCACTTCCTCCCCTGGCCAAGGCACATGGCCAAACTTGCCGGCGTGATGCGCATGCGCAATAACGGCCCTCTGTGGGCGGGACTGCGCCGCCATCTTGGTGCGGTCAGAGGTGATTTTTCCTTGTTCTAAAGCACTGAGGGGGAAGAGATGGGCCCTAACCGCGCCCTCGTGGAGACCCGGTATCTTCCCTTTCATTCCATCCGTCCCAGCTCGCGCGGCCGCGGCGGCGGGGACGCGCCACTCCCAACATGGCGGCTGGGGAGGGAGGAACCGGAAGCTGGTAGACTCCCACTGGGCACGCTGGGAAGGCGCTGTGGGCACGCGGCGGGACCGGGACCGGGATCGGGACCAAGATCAAGATTAGAATTGTGTCGGTGTCCTGGGGCAGCGGCCCGGGCCGGGCGAGGGAGCACCGGGGTGTCAGAGCCGAGGGGACCCCGGGCCGGAGGCTCCGAGGGAAGAGCGGGGCCGGGAGGCGCCTCGGGAGCCCCGGGATCCGGCTGGGCCTGGGCGGGATGCGGGGCCGGGGTGGGCGGAGGTCACAGAGAGGGCACTGAGGGGTCTGCCCAGAGACCCTCGGGGGTCCCGGCCGCCCCTCACCCCGCCCGTTTCCCCCTCAGGTCTGAGCCCGACGCTGACAGCGCGTCCCCACCATGGGCAAGAAAAGCAAACTGGGCAAGAGCCGGCGGGACAAGTTCTACCACCTGGCCAAGGAGACCGGTGAGGGGCTGCCCGGCGGGGGGGCGGGAACCCCCGGTAACCCCCAAGTAACCCCCGGCTCCCCCCAGGCTTCCGCTCCCGCTCCTCCTTCAAGCTGCTGCAGCTCAATCGGAAATTCCAGTTCCTGCAGAAGGCGCGGGCTCTGCTGGATCTGTGTGCGGCCCCCGGCGGCTGGTGAGTGGGGCCGTGTCCGGGGACACTGTCACACTGTCCCCTGTCCTGTGTCAGTCCTCAGCACAGGCCAAGGCTGGGGCTCTCCTGGTGTCCTGCTGTATTCCATTCCTTTGTTCTTCCCAGGCTTCAGGTGGCTTCCAAGTTCATGCCAGTGTCCAGCCTGATCATTGGTGAGTGGGGGGATTTGGCAGGACTGGGGGCAGGGACATCCACCCCAGTCCCTGGGTGTGACAGGGAGAGGACTGGGGATCCTGGCAGGAGGAGAGGGTGGGTGGGAAGCCACGTGGGATGGGCTGGAGCTCCTTTGGAGGGGTTGTGATGTCCTTCTTCACTCCAGGGGTGGATTTGGTCCCCATCAAGGCCATTCCCAACGTGGGGACACTGCAGGAGGACATCACAACAGAGAAGTGCCGCCAGGTACGGCCCCGTGGCCCTGTCCCCAGTGTCCCCTGGGCTCAGCAGGTCACAGCCCACCCCCCTGCTCAGCTGGGGTCACACAGGGGTCCTTGGTGAGGGGTCAGGGGGACAAAGAGGTGTCCCTGTCTCCCAGGCCCTGCGCAAGGAGCTGCAGACGTGGAAGGTGGACGTGGTGTTGAACGATGGGGCACCCAACGTGGGAGCCAGCTGGGTGCACGATGCCTATTCCCAAGGTGGGCATGGTCTGGGGGCACCAGGGGGGCAGCAGTGTGTGGTGGGGACAGTGACAATTGACTGCTTTTAGGGAATCATGGAATGGTCTGGGTGGGAAAAGACTTTTAAAGCCCATCCAGTCCCATCCCCTGCCATGGGCAGGGACACCTCCCGCTATCCCAGGTGGCTCCAACCTGGCCTTGGACACTTCCAGGGATGGGGCAGCCACAGTTTCTCTGGGAAACCTGTGCCAGGGCCTCACCACTCTCATAGGGAAGAATTCCTTCCCAGTATCCCATCTAACCCCGTGATGGTGGGAAGCCATTCCCCCTTGTTCTGTCATTCCAGGCCCTTGTTCAAAGGCCCTCCCCAGCTCTCTTGGAGCCCTTTTAGGCACTGGAAGGGGTTTTAAGGTCACCCCAGAGCTTTCTCGAGGCTGGAATCAAGGAGATGTAGTTGGATTTCTATGGATTTCATATTTTTCTAGAAGGAGCAGTGAAATGGGAGGATGCTTTTTGAGCCACAGGGTCATGGAATGGTTTGGGTTCAAAGAGATTTAAAGATTATCCAGTCCAACATTTTGCCATGGGCAGGGACACCTTCCACTATCCCAGGTGGCTCCAGCCTGGCCTTGGACACTTCCAGGAATGGGGCAGCCATAGCTTCTCTGGGAATCTGTGCCAGGGCCTCCCCACCTTCCCAGGGAAGGTCACTCCCTCACTCCCTCTTCTCTCCTGCTCCAGCCAACCTGACCCTCATGGCTCTGAAACTGGCCTGCGAGTTCCTGTGCAAGGGTGGCTGGTTCATCACCAAGGTTTTCCGTTCCCGGGATTACCAGCCCCTGCTCTGGATCTTCCAGCAGTTCTTCCAGAAGGTCCAGGCCACCAAGCCCCAGGCCTCCCGCAACGAGTCTGCTGAGATCTTTGTGGTGTGCCAGGGTGAGCATCCAGGGGCACCTGCAGCTGCTGGGATGGGGCTGGGAAAACCTGCTGGTGGCTTGGATTCCTCCATCCCTGGAGGAAGGGCTCTGATGGCTCTGACCCCTCCATCCCAGGTTATCAGGCTCCAGACAAAATCGACAGCAAGTTTTTTGACCCAAAATATGCTTTCAAGGATGTGGAAGTTCCGACCAAGTCTGTCAGTGAGCTGGTCAGCAAGAAGAAGCCAAAGGTATGAGCAGGGTCACACAAATGGGTCTGGGGCTGCAGACTGTGATGAACAAAATTGTTCAGGAAAATGAGGGATCTGGAGATGCAAAGCAGTGGAAGAGACAGGTTTGGGGAGGCTTTCAGCCCTAGAACTTGGTGTAGAAATGGAGATACAAGTTGTGAGGCTGGGGAGGGGTCAGCTACACCCTCCCTGCAAGGGTTGGCTTTGTGACTCTGTGAAGTGTCTTAGGACACAGGACAGTAAAGGTCACTTGAAGGGGATATGGAGCTGTCAGTGTCAGCTCTCCGTGACTGAAGTGGGATGGGGAGATTCCATGGAGCTGGGACTTGTGTGGACACACAGAATCGTTAAGGTTGGAAAACACTTCCAAGGTCCTCAAGTCCAACCATTAAACACATTTAGGTGGCCACTGCAGCAGGACACAAGTCAGGTGGCCCCATCCATCCCTCAGGGGTGCTGGCAGCTGCTGGGCCGTGCCCTGCCTGGTCCCACAGCCCTTTCCCCCACAGGCAGAAGGTTACACCGATGGTGACACCACCCTCTACCACCGCTTCACCCTCATGGACTTCCTCAAGGCTCCCAACCCCGTGGACTTCCTCTCCAAGGCCAGTGAGGTGTGTGCCAGGAGCGGGGGGCACATTGGCAGGTGAAAAGGGATGAAAAGAGGGAGCTGTGCTCGTGGAGGGGAGGATTTAAGAGCCCTTTGCCTGTGCCCTGCCCAGATCACGCTGGGGAACGGGGAGCTGGAGAACCACAGCTCCACCACGGAGGAGCTGCGCCAGTGCTGCCAGGACATCCGTGTGCTGGGACGCAAGGAGCTCAGGTACTGGGAGGGACTGGGGCAGGCAGACACACCAGCTGGGCCTGCTGGGGCCTCTGACAGTTCCTCCCCCCCATAGAGCTCTGCTGAATTGGAGAACGAAGCTGCGGCGGTTTTTGGCCAAAAAGCTGAAGGAACAGGCAAAGGAGCTGGATATCAAGTAGGAATAAACGGGGGCTGTCCCAAGGGTGGGATGGGTCTGTGCCCAGCACAGCTGCTCTGAGATCCTTCCTTTTGCAGCCTGAGCTCTGGGGAGGAGGAAGAAGGTGGGGAGGAGGAGAAGAAGGAGAAGAAGGCAGCACCGAAAGCTGAAGCCGATGAGGTGGAGAAGGAGGAAGAGGAGAGGAGGCTGGCATTGACAGAGATGAAGGCCAAGGAGCTGGCAGAGTTAAAGAGGTAACAAGATCTCAGTGAGGACAGATGAGGGAGCATGGAGAGACTCCAGAGAGGGGAGTGTCAGAGTCCCTCAGACAGCAGTGGGTTTGTGGGTCTGGGGTCCTCAGGCTCCTCTGCTTTTCCAAGCTGGTTGGACTCCTTTATCCCAGGGTTGGGAACCCCTCATAGGGGGTGACAGTGCTGCTGGGGGACATGTGGCACCACTGTGGCGGTGGATGAGCCTCTGGGAGGGGGGATGTGGGGAGCAGAGCAGTGTGGCCTCATTCCTTTGCCCCCTCCTCCTCCAGAAAGAAGAAGAAGATCCTGAAGGAGCAGCGGAAGCAGCGCGAGCGTGTGGAGCTGAAGATGGACCTGCCAGGCGTGTCCATCGCTGACGATGGCGACACCAGCATGTTCTCCCTGCGGACCATCCACAGGACCCCGGTGTGTGGCAGGGGAGGCCGAGCTCCCAGGCCTTGGGGGGGGACAGTGCCTCCCTTGTGCCTCCCTTGTGACTCCCCTGACTTGTGTTGCAGCTGCTGAATGAGTTGTCCCGGGGGGACATGGCCTCTGCAGACGCCCTCCTGGAGATGGGCCCTGGGGATGATGACATTTATGTCTCTGATCACGAAGAAGGGGACGATGTGTCCCTGGCCAGTGACCTGGACCCGGAGGAGCTGCTGGAGATCGAGGCCCGGCAGCGCAAACTGGAGCGGGAGAGGCGGGAGCAGGGTGGGAAGAGGTGAGAGTGGGAGAGGCCTCCCTGGAGCAAGGACTGCCTTTGGAGCAGCTCCAGGATCCAGCAGTGGGCACACCCTGTCCTGCCTGGGGGCACTGATCCTGTGCTCCTTGTCACAGGGCGAAGTTTAAGCAGAAGAAACAGGAGGAGGAGGAGGAGGAAGAGGAGGAAGAGCAGAATCCTCTGCTGGTGCCTCTGGAGGAGAAGTCGGTGCTGGAGGAGCGACAGACCAGCCTGTGGTTTGGGAAGGTGAGTCCCACTGGGATGGAAACGATGGGCAGCCCCAGCAGTTCCCAGGGTACCCTGTGTCTGACCCACTGCTCCCCATCCCAGGACGCCTTTGCTGGCATTGAGGATGATGCAGATGAGGACCTGGAGCTGCGACAGGCCCAGATGTTGGCTGAGAGACAACGGGAGTCCCAGAGAGGTAAGGGGGGTCTGCTTGTCTTGGGAGGGCACAGGGGGACAATCCCACTGCCCAGTCTGGGGCTTCAGATCCAGCCACAATGGGGATGCTGCCCTGAGCAGTATCATGGAATTGTTGGATTGCAGGGACCTTAAAGGTCATCCAGTTCCAACCCTTGCCATGGGCAGGGACACCTTCCTCTAGACCAGAGGCTGTTTCCAGCCTGTGTCGTTAACGAGCTTTCATTAGTGTAGCATTAATGAGCTCTGGAGGAGTGGACTGCAGCCCTGGTGCTTTCTCACACATTGATTCTCATTCCCAGACAAAGCAACAAAGAAAGTGCAGAAGGAGAAGGTGCTCCAGGAGGAGGCTCCAGCTGAGCCCTCACCTGGCACAGACACGGCACCCGGTGCTGCCGAAGCCCGGGAGGAGCAGAGCAGTGATGATGACAGCAGCAGTGACGACGAGAGGTGAGGGCTGACAGGGGGGTCTCCAGTCCTGGAGAGCTGGGACATGAGGCCCCCAGCCCTGACCACACTCCTCTCCACAGGCCTCTGACACCAGCGGGGCGGAAGCGGGGCCGTGTCGAGCCCTGTGGCTTCGAGGTGGTGCCCATTGAGGACCCAGGTGAGTGGGGGGCCCTGTGAGTCCCCCTCTAGGGACAGAAGGCAGGGCCAGGCTGCAGCCAGGCTGAGCTTTACCTTGCCCATCCTGCAGTGAAAAGAGCCCGTGTCCTGGACGCAGAGGGCCTGGCACTGGGCTCCATCATCGCCACCTCCAGAAAGGCCCGGCGGGACCTCATCGACGACTCCTTCAACAGGTGGGGGCTGCGGGGCTGCAGCCTTGGCTCTGCAGCAGGGGCTCACAGCTCACCCGAGTGTCCCCCCAGGTACTCCTACAACGAGGACGAGGGGGAGCTGCCCGAGTGGTTCACGGAGGAGGAGAAGCAGCACCGGCGCAAGCAGCTCCCCGTGGACCGGCAGACGGTGGAGGCCTATCGGCAGCGCTGGCGCGAGATCAACGCCCGCCCCATCAAGAAGGTGGCAGAGGCCAAGGCCCGCAAGAAGCGGCGGGTGAGTGGGGCTGTGGCCCGAATCCATCCCCTTCCCAGGGCTCTGTCCCTTCCCCAACCCCCTGTGCCTCACCCTCGCTGTGCCACAGATGCTGAAGAAGATGGAGCAGATGAAGAAGAAGGCGGAGGCTGTGGTGAGCACGGTGGACATCTCGGAGCGGGAGAAGGTGGCCCAGCTGCGGCGGTGAGTGGCCAAGCTGAGATCCAGATCCTTCCCGTGGTGCTGGGTCCCTGCAGCCACGGCTGTGTGTCACCCAGCCAGGCTGGAGGCAGGGCTGAGATCCCAAGGAAGGGAACCCCAGCCTGGGGCACAGAGAGATCCCAGAGGACGGGTGGGACCCAGTATTGGCTTTGAGGCCTCCCCAAACCCAAACTGCTGGAGCTGGGCTGGATGCTGAGTCTTGCTCTGACATTTTGTTGTTCTGCAGCATCTACAAGAAGGCCGGGCTGGCCAAGGAGAAGCGACAGGTCACTTACCTGGTGGCTAAGAAGGGCGTGGGACCCCGTGTGCGCCGTCCCCCCGGCGTCAAGGGCCAGTTCAAGGTCGTCGACAGCCGCCTCAAGAAGGACGTGAGGGCTCAGAAACGCAAAGAACAGAAGAAAAAGCACCACAAGTGATGAGGGACCTGCTCTGTGCCTGCTGAGGGACTTGGCTCAGGGCTCAGGGCTGGGGCTTGGCCATGCCGTGCTGTTGGTTTGTGCCTTGATGTGACTGTGCCTCCTGCCCTCCCCTGGGGCAGGGAGTGTTCATTTGGCCTCGGTGCTGCTGTGTGGCTGCATCTCCACATCTCACTCTGCTGGGACACTCACCCTGTGGAGATCACAGGAGATCCACGCCAGCCCTGGCTGTCCCCAGAGAGGTCGTGGCTCTGTTTGTCACCGAGGTGGCAGGATGGTGGGTGTGAAGCCCCAAGGCAGGGGGTGGTTGGTCTGCACAGAGTGGCTGCTCAGTGGCAGCGGAACTGAACCTGGTGTGAGGCTGCCCAGGGCTGTGTTGTGCACCTGGCTGAGGGGAGCAGCCCACGCTGGCACTGCCATGTCCCTTTGTGTGCCATGGGACAGCTAGAGAGAGGGCTGGTGGGTGGGATGTGTGTATCTGCTCATGCCTGGGGAGCCCCCCACCCTCAGCCCACCTCCTTTCTCTCTGACATCTGACCAGTGATTGACTCTCCTGCCCCAACCCCCACAGACCACAGCAGCCACCCTGTCCCCTCTGTCCCCCCTCACAGGGTGGGACTCTCCAGGAAAAGAAAGACCAAGAGAAAAGAAGTGCTTAACCAAATGTCTTTATTTAGCCTCAGGGCAGGGGCTGGGAGTCACAGCTTCATTCCTTCAACAGGCACCTGACTCGCCTGTGCTGGGATTGCAGAGATGTCCCCGGGTCCCTCTTGGGGACAGTGGCACCCTGTCTGTGCCAGGGAAGGAGCTGAGGTAGCACTGTGGCTTCCAGAGGGGATGAATGGTGGTGGGGACCCGCCAGGGAAGTTCTGGCAGGAGGGAGGAGCTCTGGGTCCCATTTGGGTCTGTGGGGAGGGGAGAGGCCAGACCTGGCAGCCCAGAGCCCCCTTAGGGGGTGATGCCCAGGGGTGTCCCTCTAAAGCCAAAGGTGGCAGGAGCTCGAGGAGCAGCAGGAAGTGTGTGCCCGTGGGTCTGTGTCACCCCCGGGCTGGGGAGCCCACAGATCCTGGGGGTGGGAGCTGTGGCTGAACGCTGGGGGGCTGTGCTGGGTGTTGGCAGCATCTCTGGGTCACATCCTGCCCCGTGGAGGGTCAGGGCCGTGAGCAGGGTGGGAGCAGAGACCATCAGCCTTCCCGGTCCTCGGTGCCTGCGGGAGCTGGGGCGGGCGGAGGGACGGGCTGCCAGGCTCCAGGCTGGGCTACAAGTTTTCCTGCTCCTCTTCAAAATGGAATATAGGGGTGCTGTGAGAAGAGAGCCCCCCTGCCCCCCTGGCCCTCCAGCTGAGCTCCAGCCCTTGGAGCTCAGTGTCCTTGTATGACCCTAAGCTCACGGGTGGGGAGCTCCAAGGGGTGCTCTGGAGGAAGGCTGGGGCTGATGGCTGAGCCCCCTCAAAGAGGCACAGCACCTCTCTGCACCCCACAGCCTGGACTCCTGGGTCTTCCCTGACCTCTGACCCCACANCATCCCCTGTGTGACCCTAAACTCACGGGTGGGGAGCTCCAAGGGGTGCTCTGGAGGAAGGCTGGGGCTGATGGGCTGAGCCCCCTCAAAGAGGCACAAGCACCTCTCTGCACCCCACAGCCTGGACTCCTGGGTCTTCCCTGACCTCTGACCCCACAAACTCTGGCCAGCAAATCCCAGTGCAAGACTTCAGGATGGGCTTCTCCATCCCCACTCCTGCCCTCCTTCCCCTCCAAGTCCCAGGGTTCAGCACAGCCCAGTTTGGCCCTTCAGGGGTGGTGTGTCCCCACCAGGGTCCTGCTGCTAGGGTGACCCCCTGCCCTGCCAGGCTCAGCCCCTACCTGAGCTGAAAGGTGCACTGTAGGAAACGTCCACACGGTCACCTGCAGTGCAAGGATGGGGAGCAGTGAGCTCAGGGTGAGCTGTTGCACTTAATGAGCCAAAGCTCATCAGTGTGAGCTGGAAGCTCAGCCAGACCCCCACTGAGCCCCTGGGTTGCAGGGGGTGGCAGCAGGGCCAGGGGACACGTCCCTGGCAGGGCTCACCTGTCTCGTAGTAGTCGTACAGGGTCACAGTGGCCGGTTGGAGGTTCCTCACCAGGAAGTCCTGCTTGGCATTGAAGGACAAGGTCTCCTCCTCCTTTGTCAGCTGTGGAGATGGAGACATTCCAAGGGGGAGGTGCAGCCGCCCGGGATGGGGAAGCGTGCCATGCCCCACCTCACAGGCTCCCGCTCCTGTCCCCATCTCACCTGGTCCAGGTAAATCGTCACCTGGTCAGGCTCCACCTCCACCTTCTTCACCAGGTTCTGCCTCTTCAGCTGCAAGGACACAGCTCAGGATGGGTGAAAGCTTCTCCGTGGGTGCCCCAGCCAGGGCCAGCACCCTGAGCAGGTGCCCTTCGGTGTCCTGCTGCCCCCGAGGGCCAGGGGCAGGGTGGGTATCCTAGAGAGCGTCTGGGGCTCAGCGAGGGCTCCTCACCTGCACTACGGAGCTCTTGTCTGGGCTGTAGCCAGACGGCAGCTTGGCCTCGATGACAACCATGTTGGTGGCAGGACGGTCCCCGATGTACCTGCAAGGGCAGAGACCCGGGGTGGGCTTGGGGTCCGCCCTCCCTCCGTGGCTACTCCTGTCCCCCCCAAACCCAGAGGGCACCCCCAGCCCCTACCGTGCCCAGAGGTGGAGGGTGAAGTGGTTGCTGGTGTTCTGTGCCCCGGGCATGTACAGGGGCTCCGTCTTCACCCGGAGCTCGAACGCCCCCGCGCTGGGAGGGGGTGGCACGTTGTAGCGCAGGGTCACCTGGTGGGACAGCGGGGGGTGAGAGCGGGCGAGGGGGCAGCGCAGGGGACGGGGGGGTCAGGCCGTACCCACCTGCACGAGGGCACAGCCGTCCCCCCGGGCTCGCAGCCCGTACACCCCCGGCAGCTGGTGCAGGGCCGCCCGCTGCAGCACCAGCCGGTTGCTGCGCTCCAGCACGAAGTCCTGCGCGATGCCCGCGGGGGATGTCACCGTCACCGTAAACGGGGAGTCGCCGGTGCTGCCGTATGTCAGGGCGGCGTATTTGGCCAGGGCTTGCAGGGCCACCACGGTGTCCTGTGCACGGAGACGGGGTCAGCCCGGGGTCACCCCCGAGGAGAGCCCGGGAGGGCACGTTTGGGAGCAGAGGGTCCCAGCGCCGGCACCTGCGTGGAGGCAAAGCCCCCGTAGGGGTTCTGCTGCCTGCAGAGCCAGCGGGCGATCTGGGTCGCGGTGTCCAGGTCGGCAGAGGACACGGTGGGCTGGGACAGGTAGGCCAGGAGGACATAGGCCGTCATCTCCACCTCCGCCGGCGCGGCCGCGGCCCACGAGGGCTCCGAGGTGGGCACGGCCTTCCCCTTCCTCTGCCAGTGGAGCTGCCCCTCTGGGAGAGAAGGGGTGGGAGCTGAGCCCCTGCCCCAGGTGGGATGGGCCCGGGCAGAGGGTGGCAGTGCCCGCAGGTGCCCCTGTACCTGAGCGGACGCTGTGCTGGGCCAGGCTCTGCAGCTGCGCTTGCTGCTGCTCCTTGAGCCCCGCCAGCCCAAAGACGTAGGCGAGCAGGGCTTGTGTGTAGGGGTTGTCGGTGGCCGAAGCCTTCAGGCACTTCAGGGCTGAGCTCACCCTGGGCTCCTGCCACGGCATGGAGTCAGGAGCCGAGGGAATCACCCAGAGCCCCCGGTTCTGCCCACTGAGAGCAGCTGTGCCCAGGCCAGTCTAAGAGTTGGCCTGGAACTGCCATTCCCAGTATCCCAGCTCCCATCCCCACCCCACCAGCCCCTGTGGGGACAATGGGGTCACCCTCACCACTGGTGGCAGCCCCAGCTCCAGCATCGCAGCCGTCACATAAGCCGACAGTGAGAGCTCGTCAGAGACACCACCCTGCAAAGGGGACAACAGCGGGACACGGGTCTGGCCATGCCGTGACACCGGCACAGGGACCCCCCGCTGCCCAGACCACACCTGGGGGACACACTGAGGCCCCCCCAGGCCTCTGCCCCACCTTCAGGGCATTGTTGAAGAGCTCGCCCACGCTGCGGAAGCAGCCCGAGGGCTGCTGCTGCTCCTGCAGCCACCTCAGCGCATCCGTGATGTGCCGCTCCTCGATGGCCACGTAGGCTCTGGCTTGCCCGAAGGACTTGAGCACAAAGGCCGTCAGCCTGCGAGCCAGAGAGACCTCAGAGGGGTGGGGGATCAGGGCTGGGGCACCCTCAGGGGCAGGAGGAGCCCTGGGACTTGTGAGCAGAGATGCTGCTGCCCGAGCCCGTGGGGTCCCTCACCAGGTGTTGCCCGTGGGATCGCTGTTGCCAAAGGCGCTGTAAGAGCCGTCCTCGTGTTTGTACTGCAGCTCTTGCTGGTACCCTGTGGGGAGGAGATGGGCACGGCCTTTACACAGGGATCTATCCACCCCAGGAAATGGGGAGGGGGATGTGGGACAGCAGGGTGGGAGGGGAGGGAGGGGGACATGGCCGCTCACCGCTCTGCAGGAAGCCCTGAGCCTTGGCACGGATGTTGGGGAGCAGCTGCCCACTCTTCTCCAGGTACTGCTGGATGTAGATGTTGGGGGCAAAGAGAACCATGTTCTGCTCCCCGCAGCCGTAGGGCATGGCCAGGAGGCTGTCCAGGTTCTGCAGGGCGTTGCCCATGATGTCACCTATCCCAGGGGGACATGGGGTGCACCGTCACCAGCTGTGCCCCACTGCCACCCTGTATCCCCTTCCACACACAGACCAACAGGATACTCAGAGTTGGAAGGGACCCACCAGGGGCATTGAGTGCAACTCTGAAGTGAATGGCCCATGGGATCGAGCCCACAATCGTGGTGTAATTACCACCACGCTCTAACCGACTCAGCCAACCTCAGGTTCCCACCTCCTGCTGAGCTGGGGCTCTGGAGCTCTGTACCCTCCCTGCCCCTGGCAGTCCCCAGGCCCCCCCAGCCTGTCCCTTACCCATCACAGTGACATGGGCTCTCTGGGAGCCCTCCAGGATGTTTGCAGGAACCTCCAGGGGGACTTCTTCGGTGCCTGTGGGGGTGGAGAGCCAGGACAGTGGGAATGCCCAGCTCCTCCCAGCCTGTCCCATGGCATCCTCCCCCACCCTTTCAGGCTCAAGGCTGGGTTGCAGCCTCAGCCAGGAACCCCCAGGGACCCTGGTCCTCGGCTCCTCTGGGCTGGTGGCCCTTGTGACCAGTGGCCAAACATCCCTGTCCCACACCCCATGGCACTGCCAGACACCCATGGCCAGTCCTACCTTCCCGGCAGAGCAGGGAGCTGTGTGCCTTCTCCACCAGGATCCCCCCAGGCTGTGAGGAAGCAGCATCAGAGTCGGTCAGAAGGGACCAGCCGTGTCCCCCTGTCCCTCAGGGTCACACCTGCAGCCTGGGTTTGTGTCTGGGTGCTCTCCTGATGCCCCCCAAGAGCTGCCTGGACCCTGTCCCCAAACCCATCCCACTCTCCTCCTCGAAAACCCGTCTGACCTGCACCAGCAAGGGCTTTATCACGGTGTCCATGTGTCCCTGGGCTGGCACCACGGGCAGCTCGTTGCCACAGAGCTCTGTGGAGCTGAGGGCCTCGGTGCTGACGGTGATGTTCACCTCCCCTGTGGATGCAAACAGGGCACTCAGCACCCGTGGAACCCCCAACCCTGACCACAGCCCCCTTGGATGGGACAGAGAAAGGGGATCCTGGACTGAGGATCCTGGGAGGAGGAGAGGGTGGGTAGAGAAGCCATGTGGGATGGGCTGGAGCCCATTTGGAGGGGTTATGATGTCCTTCTTCACTCCAGGGGTGGATTTGGTCCCCATCAAGGCCATTCCCAACGTGGGGACACTGCAGGAGGACATCACAACAGAGAAGCGCTGCATGTCCCTGCCCTGAGTGTGCCCTGCTGCTCTGGGGCTCAGCAGGTCACTGCCTGTGGCAGAGGGGTCCTGTGTCGGGCTGGATTGGGATGGGGGTCACCAGGTTGAGGAGCAGTGCTGGGAGGCAACGAGGAGGGTGACAGTGGAGCGAGGCAGAGCTTCCCATTAGCTCCTGCCCCCCCTGCCCACCCCACCCCACCCCACAGGGGCGGGAGGAGCAGGACTGGCACTCCGTACCCAGGCTGGTGGCTCGCACACCCCAGCGGAAGGTCCTCGCCTCGTCGGCACAGACACAACCCCCGTACGACTCCCGGGCCCCGCTCACCCTCAGGCACTGCCGCAGGTAGTTGAAGACGGTGGCCACGAGGGTGAAGGCCTCGTGACGGACCACGGCGTAGGGCAGCGCCAGCTCCACGAAGAACGGCTTGAAGGCCGTGAGGGTGATGGCAGGGGCCAGCCCCAAGCCCTGTGGGGCCGTGCAGAACATCCCGGCTTTCCATTCCGTGATGGCATCGGGCACTGTCACTGTCACCTCGGCGGAGCCGCCCTCCCTGTGGGGTGGGGGACACCATGAGGCCATCCCACCACGGCCACCCACCCCTGGTGTCACCCCCAGCGGGGCTGAAGATCTCACTGTTGGGATGAGGGGTTGTCCTTCCGTGCAGGAGGGGAGGTGGGGGGGAAACAGCCCCTTGGGAACTGTCCTCACTCACCCCACAGGGACCAGGTCCCACAGCCACGTCTCTGGGAAATACGTCCGGGGTGCTGGTGGCTCTTCCTGGACAGTAGGGGGTAACAAGGGCATCCTTTCTCTCACTTGGCTCTCATCTAATCGTACCACAGAGGGGGCATAGGGAGGGCCACCTGGAAAAGGGAGAGCAGAACTCAATGGCCACAGGTCTCTGGGTCTCAGCCTGCAGCCAGCACCCAGGTGACCCAAAGCCTTTTGGATCCTCTTCAATCCCTTTGATGCCAAGTGTATTTTCTGGATGGCTCTGAGTCCCACTGAGGACACAGGAGCCAGAACTGGCCACCAGTTCTTTGCTCTGTTCTCCCGAGAGGGCTCAGCAGAGTGAGACGAGGGCTGTGCTGACCTTTAGGACCTGCAGGACCTGGCATCACAACTAGGGGCATCTCTGAGCAAATCTCCGCGAGCTTGACGTTGGTGAAGACCTTCAGTGCTGCGTACTGTGAAAAACAAAAGAGTTTGTTCATGTCCCACAGCAGCAGAAGGAATATCCCCATTCCAGGGATTTCTGAAGTCACAGGGCTGCAGAAAACAAGAGGAGAAAGAGCCTGGGGTTCACAGGAAAAACAAAAGTCCCTGTTCTTGGGATATTGCTGGGCTTTCCCAGCACCTGAGCAAACCACAGGCAGCTCCTGGATGAAGAGGAAGCAGGAGGCACAGACAGGCAGGGACTTTACCTGGAAAAACTTATAGGTTTCCACCTGGGAGGAACTGCCATCAAAATAATGACAGAGTGGTGGGTGCCAAATGTCCCGACGGTAGTTGAAGTCAGGCAGTACTTTGTAGATCTGGGAATAAACACATGTGCAAAACCAGCCAGGCACCCACTCCCCGTGCAGGAGCAGCACTGCCCGGGACCACCACGGCACTGGGTCCTTGGGGGGGAGGGTCTAAGCCAATGTCATCCCACCTCCCCAGGCCTGGCTGGTCCCTGGGGCTGCAGAAGGACCCTGGGCAGTGCCACCACTCACCCTCTCTGCGTTGAGCTCAGCCCCGGGCTTCAAGAGCAGCACACTGCGGTCCACGGCATGGATGGCACACAGGGAGCCCGGGGCTGCCCCCAGCTCCAGCTGCAGGGCTGTGCCAGGTAGAGCCCTACTCTCCGAAAAAGCCATCTTCACCTGGAGAGTGACAGGGCAAGGGAGGAGGGCAGTCACCTCCCAGGGAGGAGCAGGACCAAGCCACGCACAGGGAGGTGTCTTCTAGACTAAGATCAGAGCATGGCTTAAGAGCCCGTGACACTGTGATCCATCTGGAGCAGGGTGGATCCCAAGGGATGCAGCAATGGAGTGATCACCCACCTCCAGGAGCCTCTGCTCACCTTGTTGGGGAAGCACTTGGCCACGTGGAGCTCAGTGACATCAGACACCATCTCACCGTTGGGCAGCACCACGTAGATCAGCATCTTGGCCATGGGTGCCAGCTCGTAGCCAATGAGCAGATCGAAGGAGAAGGAGCCTTTCACCCCTGGGCCATGGGAAAGGAGGGGAGATGTTGCCTAGAGAAGCTGTGGCTGCCCCACCTCTGGAAGTATCCAAGGCCAGGTTGGAGCAACCTGGGATAGTGGAAGGTGTCCCTGCCCATGGCAGGGGGTGGCACAGGATGGTCTTGAAGGTCCCTTCCAACCCCACCCATTCCATGATTCCATGACTCCATGAGGATCAGGCACAGAGAGCAGAGCCCTGGCTGTGCCCCGGGACGTACCAGCCTCTGCAGACAGCTCTTTCCTGAGGACATTGGTGATGGTCCCCTTGGCCACAACCTGCAGAGAAGGAGGTACAACAACAAAACCGATGCTGAGTGTGGAACCAAAATGCCCTGATGGAGGGTGGGCCCATGGGTTTTGGGAGGGGTTTTGACCTTGCCCAGTCTCCAGCCCCCCCAGCATCTCCCATGGGTGTGCAGGCCCAACAGTGCCAGCAGAGTACTGCTAACAAACGTGTCCCTCAGTGTATCCAGGACACATTGCTCCTTGTCCTGTCCCCAGGGACATGACCATGAACCTGTGGATGTGACCCTTCCCACACAAGCACCCTGATTCCCGCTGCCCTCCCTCCCCAGCCTGGAGCTCACCAGGACAGCCACATGCAGGCTCTTCTGCTCAGCCCCCAAGGCCTTCTTGCTGAAGATGAAGTCTGTCCAGATCTGCTGGGGCTGCCCACAGGGCATGTCTCTCACCAGCGGGCGGATATCCATGTAGCTCCTGCTCTCTGACAAGAAGGGCATGACCTTCAGCAAGCTACCAGTGTAGGCTATGACCTCGCCTCTCTGGGTGTGAGGTGTCCTGATGAATTCACCCTGAGCAGTGGAGGTGGGAATGAGGGAGGTGAAGCCATCCAGCCGCCCACGAGGTATCGCTGCCACAGGCTCAGAGAGGTGCCCGGCCCCACACAGCTGGAGAAGGCAGCACAGGGACCCCGAGGGGTGGGAGATGGACCACTTACGTGCACGATGACAACGCCAGTCCAATTAGAGTTGTCCAGCTTGAAGGAGGCTCTCCCTGATCTGTCTGTTGTGATGGGGTGTGTCTCGGCTTTACCCTCTACTGTGACAGAGAGGAAGATCTCCCCCTGGGGCACCCCGGTGCCGTCACCTCTCTTCAGCAGGACCTGGGCCAGGAGAGAAGGGGAGATGCTCCAGGTTGGGCTGTGGCCATGGGGCAGGTGGGAGAACAGGGCTGGGGGTGGGCAGGAGCAGGACTGGGTGCAGTGGGGTGCAGGAGAGCCCTGTAGGATGTGGGGACCCCCCGTTACCGTCCCGGTGTAGGGGATGCCAGGCTTGTAGAATTCACTGAAGTCTTCAAAGTTGAGGATCAACGTTTCAGGTGAAATCTCACAGCTCTTGGTGGTTTTCATCTCCAGCCCTGTGGAGAGGGAGGGGGGAACTGAGGGTGTTGCAGGGACAGGACACAGATTAGCTCCTCTCAGCCCCCCCAGTACTGAGCAGAAAAGGTCCCTGGAAATGTTGGCTTTCCCTTTGTATCTTCCAGCACAGTTTGTGCCCTCTAAACAGGGAGCAGAACCCCTGCAGCCTGTCTTAGACCTAAACCTAGGGGCAGCTGAGTGCAGACACTTTGGAAAAGGCTCTTCACCAAGGTAGGGGCTCCCTGGGTCCAGTGGGCACAGGGACAGCCCCTGCTCTCCTTTTTTCTCCAGTCAAGCCACTGACAGCCATTTGTGGTGTGACAAGGTGGTGAGTGAGGGATGAGCTCAAAGGATGAAGCCACACCACCACACTGGCTGAACCCACCACTCAGCACTGCAAGGACTAACTCCCTGCCTTGGGAGAGCTGTTGGATCTTGGAAAGACATTTTTCCTCCTGACCTTTTCTCTGGTTGGAATAACAAGTCTTGCCAGGCTGACCTGGCTCACGTCCCCACCCAAACCCTGTCCCTGCACATGTGGACCCCTAAATCACAGCAGTGCTTTTGTCTGTCCCCAGAAAAGGCCAATAATCCAATGCCACAGGCATTTGGGAGCACATGGGGACAGACACACCACCATCCCTACCTGTCCCATCCTCCACTAGCGATGCCTGGACTCTGACTCGCTTCCAGGTCATCTTGGAGGTCATTTTGAAGAAAGCCAAAAAAACCTCTTTGGAAAAGCAGCCGTTCTTCTCAGTCTGGAGGGAGAGTCAATCCCATCAGCAGCATTCCCAGGAGGAAGCTGTCTCAGAGCCACCCACACTGCTGGCCCTGCTCACCTGCCCATTAATGTCGATGCAGCTCTTGTCTGTAGAGTTGTAAGGCTGGGAAGACTTTGTGGAGCACACCTGGGCCTGGACCTTCCCCTGGACGGGCTTCCCATAGGTGTAGCTGTTGGGAGGAGGGTGCTCAGGCTTTCCCTGGTGCCCCACATCGTGGTGGATCCCCCCAGCCCCTCCCTTTTCCCGGTACAGCCTGTTCCCGGCTCACCGTCCACAAATCTCCATGTGGAACTTCTTGTCCTTCTCCAGCACCACATCAGGGAGATTAATGGTCACCTCAAACTTGGGCAGCACTGGTGGAGATGCAAAAAGAGAGGGTTGTCACTTCCAGGACAATGACAACAGTGCCTGGGTGGCCGGGGGAGCCAGGACACGCTGCCCACTAGCCCAGGTGGTGCTCCTGTCCCCCAGGCCCCACGTACCATATTCCTCCACGCTGAAGGAGTGGGTCTTCCCCCCCGCCTTGATGGTGTAGGTGCCCAGGGCCGGCTCTGCAGCCAGAGGGAGGGACAGGTCCACGATTCCCTGCCGAGGGATCAGCTCCCGCCACTGCGCGATGCGATTCCCGCTGGGATCCTGAGCACAGGGACACGCGGGATCAGCACCCCGGGGAGCCCAGCACCCCACAGTCCATGGCTGTGTTGTGTCTCCTCTCCCAGCCACGCTGCCCTCCCAGCCCACAGCACCCACACCCCCCTGTGTCTCCCAGACTGACCTCCAGGAACACCACGGGCAGCTGAAAGGCAAAGAGAGGATGGTTAGAGGAGAAATTCAAAACTTCCTTGGGGTCTCACCAGGGTGGGGACATGGGTGGAGCCATGGATGGAGTAGAGTGAGGGTTATCTGTGGGTTGCTCTGCACTTCCCACCCTTCAATGTGCTTTGGGGTGGATTTTTGAGCCTGTGGGCACTTCTGTCTGGGATGAGCTGAGGGCACTGCCAGCATGGCAGGGAGAGGTGGCATCTCCTCGTGCCTTCACAAGAGTCCAGCACCCCTTTAATCTGGGAACTTCCTGTACTTCCAGATTGCTCAGGGGTGCCAGAGGCTGAGCCTGCCTGTACTCCTGCTGTCTGATGGATATCAAGAGCACATTCCCTGCTTCCCACTTGCCATCACTACATCCCTAAGTTTTGCGTGGGTACATTCCCATGTCACACGTGCATTCCTGCTTTCTCTTTCCTTATCCTGCCGAAGCCTGAACCAGCACAGGGCATCCCTGCCCCCAGGGAGTGCAGCTTCCCAGGCAGAGCTGGCTGGGGCAGGATTCCGGAGGGGAAAGGCACTGGCTGACTCCCACACCTCTCCCACAGCTTTCTGGGACTGAGGGATGACAGTGCAGAGGTGCCTTGTCACCTGCCCCCACCCCAGCCCTGCTCTCACCTTCTGATTGCTGGGAATGAAGTCTTTATCCACAGAGACAACTCGAAACTTCACTGGAAAAAGGAAACACAGATGGAGGAGTGGGTTCATCCATGGGGAGGAGGGTTCCCCATGAAGAAGGTAGATGGAAATCCACCCTGAGCCCTGTGGTGCCCCCCAGGCAGCACAGCCTCCTGTGCTGCCAGTGTGTCCTGGTATTGCCCTGCTCCAGTGCTGGGCATCCCAGTGCATCCCAAGATGAGTCTTCCTCATTCCATGCACTGTAGGAGCAGGGCTGAGCCTCCTGCACCCCTATCCCAGCTGGTCCTTCAGCCCAGAGCAGGGTGGTCCATCCTGGCCCCCTCACCTTGCTGTCCAGGCTTGTAGACAGCTTTGTCTGTCTGGATGAAGATCCCAGGCTTCAGAGCTTCCAGCATCACATGCTTCCTCTCAGAGACATTCAGGGAACCTCCTTGGATTGAGACGTGCAGGTCTAGGATTTCCTTCTCCCCACTGAGTGGGGCTGGACCCTGCAGGGGGAAACACCAGGCTCTGGGTCAGGTCAGGGTGCTCTGCTCACCCTGGGTGACCCCAAGCACTCCTCACCCTCAGGAACACCTTCCCCAAGGCAGGAGCTGGGAAGAAATGTCCCCCCAACACCCTGCTCCTGTCTGCAGGTTTGCTAGAGGGGGATTATTTCAGCCACCGGACAACCGGGCTGAGCCTGGAGCAGTTTTGTCTGTGTGAGGGATGAGACTCTGCCAAAGGATGGGGCAGTCCCGTGTGTTCCCAGCCCCCCATGGGAGCACAGCCCCAGCTCAGGGGAGCTCAAGGAAACTGCTCTGCCTGGAGGAGCCCAGGACACCCCCTCTCTGCTCACGGTTGTTTTGGGGTGACACTCACAGGGAAGGTGAAGTTCAGGTGCATATGAGGCTCCTGGAGCTCCCTCTGCAGCAGGGGGATGGGGTAGGTTCTGTCCATTCCCTCCAGCTGGATGGTCACCTGGACAGGCCCGCTGAGGCCTCTGAGGTCAACCCAGATCATTGCTGGTTGGAGGTGGTACAGGACAGCCGGGGCCACGACCATGTATCTCCTGGCAAGGACAAGTGATGACAGGAGGGGTGTGAAAGGGAGGCACATTCCAGCACAGACCCCACAGAGACCTCAATGAGCCCCTGGGTGCACAGGAACCCATGCTGGGGTGCAGGACCACCTCCCCCAGCCTCCCCACTCTGCTGCTGGGCTCCCCTTGACTTCCCAGCTCAAAGCACAGCTCTGCTCACACCTCGCTGCACTGAGGTGGCACCTGCAATAACCACCCCGGGGCCACCAGCCCAGCAGCCCTTGATGCCCATGGGCAGGGACAAACCCCCAGGCTGAGCATTTCCACCCTGGCAAACAATCACAGGAGGGATTAGGAACTGCTGAGGAGCCGAGGCTGAAGCCATCCTACCTGGCATGGACAGACAGACAGACACAGAGGGGACTTACGGTGCCACAGATGCCCCGGCTGCCAGGGGCAGCATGAGGAAGAGGATGGGCAGGGCTGGAGACCTCATGTGTCCAGCTGGAAGTGGATGTCTAGGACAGCCACAGCCTCCTTCTGCAGGTCTTGGATTGCTCTGGACCTGCGTCTGCTCCTCTGCAGGCTCCAAAATGGGATCTTTGCTTCCCATCCAGTGAGCAAACCAGGGCTGGCAGAGGGATCCATGAGGACCTGCAGATATAGCCCAGACAGTGTTTACCCACAGCTTCCTGGGTTCAAGGCTCTGCCGGTATTTTTGCAATATCAGGAAAAGTTCCTCTAATCTATAGATTGGATCTGTAGCCTGGACCAATCTAATCCAGGGGCAGGACCCACCTACATGTTGCTTTTCTTGGAAATGATGGCAGAAGGATTGGCAACAACTGGAAACCAAAATTAGGCAGCACATCATGAGGGCAGTCTCTGACCTGGTGGCGATTTCTAAGAAAGGGCAAGTTTACAGGTGTTTCAAATTTAACCACACAGTAGCTGTTTGAGCTGATCACACACCTCAGACTGGATTCCTGCCCAGTTTCCTCCGATTTCATCAAGTCTGGGCAGGGAATAGGACACACTTGGGCTGTGGTGCCAACTCCGGCTGCTCTCACTCCTCTGTGCACCACACTTGGGAGCTGGACACCAGCCAGGACAGGGCCTGAGCTGCCTCCTTCTGTCCTGGTGGGAATTTAGGACAGTTGAGGCAGTGCCACAACAGTGACATGGTGTCCTGAGCACATCCCTGCTCTGGGATTTTGCAGTTCCCTTCTCCCTGGGGATGTGGGCAGAGGCAGTGCTGCAGAAATCATAGAATCCTGGAATGGTTTGGGTTGGAAGGGACCTTCAAGATCATCTCATTCCACTGCCCTGCCATGTGCAGGGACACCTTCCGCTATCCCAGGTTGCTCCAAGCCCCATCCAACCTGGCCTTGGACACTTCCAGGGAGGGGGCAGCCACAGCTTCTCTGGGCAAAATGTGCTCTCACCTCATGGGAAGCCATGGATGGGGCTGATCCCTTTCCCAGGGGATCTCAGAGGACCACAGATGCCTGCCCTGCTCAGGATGGCTGGATACAGCCCCATGTCCATCTCCCTGCCCTTTGGAGCAGTCCCACACAGTGTTGGTGGCCAGAGGAGGCTGGACACATCACTGCCAGGACATGAGTGGCCCGAGTCCATCCCGCCCCCCTGGGTGGCCGTGGATCAGTGCCCTGACAGGAATCCCAGGGGTGGTTAAACGTGACAAGGAACTCGTGACTTTCCCAGCACTGCAAGGCCACCACTGACCCACGTCCCCAGTACCACATCCACATGGCTTCTAATTCCCTGTAGGAATGGGGATTCCAGCACTGCCCCGGGCAGCTGTGCCATGGCTGGACAACCAAAGCAGCAGGGCAGGGGGACCTCAACCTCGGGGTCAGATCTATTTCATCTCAGTGTCACTCTCACTGTGCCAAGTGCTCCCCCTGTCACCCAGCACCACACCCCCTGGAGAAGCTGTGGTGTCCGTAGGGATGCTCCGTGTGCAGGGATACAGTCACCCCACACAGCCCTAAGGAGATGGATCCCCCTCCCACACTCCCCTCAGCTCCCGAGGTGCAGGCAGGACACAACACACAGAACCAGCTCCAGGCTCTTTAATCTTGTACCCCTGGCTCCCAGTTCAGCAGCAAGGATGCTCTTCCCACATGACAACATCCCCTGGACCTCGTGTCCCCCCCGAGCCACACACTGCTCTCTGGCCCCTCTCCAGAGCTGGCTGCATCCCACCAGCTTGGAGGAGCCTCTGGAAGAAGAGCCCAGCAAGCCCAGGGAGGAATCCCACAGTCAGGGGGGAAAAAGGGTGTTGTGAGCCCCCAGCCCTTCCTGGAGCATCATCCCCCCTGCCCAGTGTGCAGGCAGGAGCCATCCAGGGGGACAGACACAGCCTCAGGTTTGGGGGAGGCAGGGGATGCACAGTCATAACGAGGGGTTTGGGGGCACCTTGCTGTGTTCTTGGGGTGCTGCCTGGTCCTGTCCCTCACTGCTCTGCTCCCCTTGCACCAGGGCACCGTCCTGCCGGGGCGGTGGCAGGGCTGGTGGACATATCTCAGGGCACAAGGGGACAGCATGGCCCAGCCTCTGGCTGTGCCACCTCCCTCGTGTCCCCAAGGGGCTCCCTCTGCCTAATTCATGGTCCCAGTTGTGTCTTTCTCTCTCTGGGGGCTGCCCCGTCCCCTGTGCTGGTCCCCACAGTGACTCTCAGACATCTCAGCAAGGGCATCAGCCATGGCCTGACGGACACTCTCGGTCAGTTCAGGAACATCCTTTGGGCTCAGGCCCTGCGTGTCCACCTTGGGGAGGATTCGGATGGTGCACGTTCCTGGAAGAGAAGAGAAAGGCCAGGGATGCTGTGAAAGGAATCACTGGGAACCACCTTCACCATCAGCTGCCTCCCCACACCTCAATGTCCCACAAAGAGACCCCCAAGCCCCACGTGCCCCATCCCTGCCAGCCCTGCCTTCTGGAATGGGAATTCTTGTTCATCACTTACCAGAGGTGAATCTCTTCTCCTTGGAGCTGTAAAAGTCCCAGTACGGGGAGATCACAATGGGGAAAATGGGAACCTGTAGGACATGGAGGGTCAGGAGTGTCCTGCACACAGAGCCCTTCCCCAGCTGGAACCAAGCTCCTGCTGTGCCCCAGGCTTCAGCAGGTCCCTGTCCCTCCCTGTGTCCTGCACAGCACAGTGCCAGTCCCAGGGGACCAAAATGTCCCCATCCTGCTGTCCCAGTGTGCACCCCCGTTCTGCTCCACCCAGGGTGAGCAGAGAGGGAGGACCATAGAATCATTTTAGTTGGAAAAGACCTCCAAGGTCATCGAGTCCAAACACAAGGATGCTCTTACCTGAGCCTGCACAGCCAAGTGGAAAGCCCCTCTCTTGAAGGGCAGCATGGATTTGTTCTGGTTCCTGGTGCCTTCAGGGAAAACCCACACTCGGAGCTGCACAGAGCAGGGAGAGAGGTGAGCACAGACCCCAACCAGGGCACCTGGCACCTGCTCCATCAGTCCTGCTCTTGGCCCCTTTACCCTCTGGCTGTTTCCCTCCCATTCTCCCCCCATTCCAGCCCCCCTCACGTTTTCACGCCACATGGTCCTGGCTGTCTGGGAAATGACATCGATGGCAGCGTCTCTTCTGTGGCGGTCGATGAAGATGATGCCACTGAGCCAACAGGCCCAGCCCACTGTGCCCAGGTACAGCAGCTCCTTCTTGGCAATGGGCACACAGCGCTCAGGAATGACCTCTGCCAGGCCTGGGGGAGGGATGGGAGAGATGGAAATACCTTCACAACCCCATATTTTTTGCAGCAGAAAAATCAGCTTGGGAAATTATTTACTGCTTGGAAGTTTAACTCCCAGGGAGGGCAACCCAGCTGAATATCAGGAATGTATTTTGCAGCACAGCCACCCCATCCCTGAGAGGTAATTACTGCAGAGAGGAATCCTCCAGAGAGGACACATTCCATCAGTGCACAGACAGATTAAACAGTCATTTACACCCTAATATAGCACAGGTTGGATTTTGTTTTAATCTTGACTCAAAGGACTTTAAGTCGTGCCCAATGACTCCCAGAACCACCCATCCCTGTGGCTGTAGTGACCTGGCATCACCTCCTGCTGTCCCAGCCCTCTGTCTGCAGCACACCCACGTCCCACCAGCTCTTCTGGCCCACGCCCACCACCCTTCCCTGCACAAATCCTGGGGCTGACCTCGCAGGGATGGGCACCCCCTCCTCCCCTGCACATACCCATGAGGTCAAGGGAAGCTTGGTGGTTGCAAACTATCACATAGGGCTCCTGGAGGTTCAGGTGCTCCGAGCCCTCCACCTGGATCTTGATGCCACAGAAGTGTTTGAGGGGCAGGATCACAGCCCGCAGGAACCTACGGAGACGAGCAGTGTGGGGAGCAGGCCTGGACAACCCCAGGGAGCAGCATGGGCCACGCTGGGGCTGCTCTGCTGCTTTCATGTTAAGCCCCAGTGTTTCTTTGCTTTTCTCAGCCCATTTGTGGCCTGTAGAACTCAGAACCAGCCTGTGCCCACCCCCACAGTGAGACCTCAGCAGCAGAGTCTGCACTGGAGCTGCTGAGGAAGGAGAGGGACCAGCACGAGCTGGTGGGAGAGGCAAGCCAGGCTTTTTGGTGTCCAGAAATGATGGGAAAGCAAAAAGAGAAGGGATGGGATCGTCATGTGTCAATGAGGACGGGATGAGGCTCCCCCAGGTGCCCAGCTGGATCTGTGTGTGGGCTGGGAACCCAGACCCCAGCACTGCAAATATCTAAATACCTAAAAATACCTAAATACCTAAAGCCAGAGGAGCTGGATCACAGCTGAGGGTGCTGAGCTGTAGATGGGTGAGCACTGAGGATGGACGTGCAGAGAGGGATTGCCTTGAGACAGACACATCCACGTGGATGCAGAGGCTTCCCGGGACTGGCTCTGCAGAGCAGCACTGCAGGCACCAAGATTTCTGCTGTGGATGGAGGAGGAGGGAGCAGGGAAGGGAAAACCAGCCCAGACACATTCCTCAGAGGAAATCACAAACCACCAGACCTGCAGTGTGGGGAAGAGGTGGAAGTTTCACCTGTGTGGTGTCACACAGTGATGTCACACCCAGGGAGGGCTGGACAGGAAGGGTGACATCGAGATGGCAGTGAAAGGTGATGCTCAGTATGAGAATAATGAGAGGAATGGAGGGAGGAGGGAGCACCAGGGATTACGGCTCCATAATGGAGACAGAAAGCTGGGACACCTTTGGTGTGGAAATGGGGCTCTGTCCAACCCACAGCACAAAGAGCACCCGTGCCAGGGTCCACAAATCCAGCAGTGACCGGTCCCTGAGAGCACAGGGGACAGGGCAGGTGACAGGGAAAGGGCTCAGCACCAGCAGGGGTGACAAGTTTGGGAGAAGAAAGGCAGGCACAGGGGGAGAAGGAGGCACAGTGCTTGGAGGGTCCGCTGTACCACACCACCCATCCCTGCAGGCTCAGACATCCCTGGGCCTGCAGAGAACCAGTGCCCCAAAGCCAGGACTAATGACAGGAATGTGCTCTGAGCCGCAGGCTTTGGGATTTGGAGGAGAGGGAGCCGAGCGTGCTGCCTGGGCTGGGAGGTGTCTGTGGGACAAGATAAGGCACCTGAGTCACCTCCGTGTCACTCGGGTATTTCCCCTGAGCCGGAAGCGTTGGCACCAGGGCTGGAGCAGCCCGGGATGGGGGGGGTGTGCAGCATTCCTGCATGGAAAGAACCAGGGAGAGAGGCTGCACTGACAACATCCAACCTGTGACCACACTCCTGCCAGGGCTGAGATCCATCAGCACAAATACATGATGGCTCGAGCTCAGCAAATACCTCAAGCTCAGGTATTTTTCACTCTGACATAATTACATCCCTCCTGCAATGTTATCATGCCTGGGAATCCAGCAACGGGATTGCAACAGCCTTGAAAGCAACCAGACCTTCCTCTCGTGTTGCACAGCGATGTTATCTTGGCTAATGCCACCCCTGAGCACAGGGACAGCACGACTCACTGGGACATGGCTGTGTCACACCTGGCAGCTGATGGCATCCAGACATCCCAAAATCTCAGAATCATGGAATGGTTTGGGTTGGAAGGAGCCTTAAAGACCATCTTGTTCCACCCCCTGCCATGGGCAGGGACACCTCCCACTACCCCAGGTTGCTCCAAGCCCTGTCCAACCTGGCCTTGGACACTTCCAGGGATGGGACAGCCACGGCTTCTCTGGGAAACCTGTGCCAGAGCCTCACCTCCCTCAATCCCTCTGCCAAAGTGCTGTTCCAGGGGCACCCACTGGGCCAGGCCTGGCTGCAGTGCCAGGGAATCAGCACTGTATGTGTGTTTGCACCCTGGTACTTCCAGCCTTTGTAAACCCTCCCTGTCACTCACCCAGCTGATGATCCCAAAGTTGTGATGACCAAGAACGATCCGTTTTATGCCACTTCTTGCCCCAGGGACCACAAGTCCTGACCCAGCTGGCCACCTCCATCGTGGTGTGACCCTCCTTGGGCATGACCACCACACCACAAGGCACAGATGAGCCACATGGACACAACCACAACCCTCACCGTGGCCACAGGGCCCAAGCACAGCTGTAACACAGCTGTGGGAATGTCCAGGGCAGGGCAGAGTGTGCCCACAAACCCCCAGAGCTCCTCCACTGCAGCCAAGCCCTGCCACCCCCACACCACCTGCACATCCCCAGGCCACACTCACTTCATGTTCTCCACGGAGCGTCCCCGAAGAGCCACGAAGGGGGACAGGAGAGTGGCCATGGCCACGATCCAGCAGTTGAAAAAGGCCACTTTGCACAAGTAGTGGAAGGTGGAGCTGTACCGGTAGAGCAGCAGCGCTGCCAAGGGCAGGAGGAGCAGCAGCCCCTGGAGCAGCACCACGACCATCGTGCTGTCCCGGCCGGAGGGTGCCGGGAGCTCAGCCCACATCCCGGGAGGACGCGAGTGGCACCGGGGATGCCGAGGAGCGCGGCAGGTGAATGAGGTGAATGAGGTGTATCAGTGTGTGGGTGTTTGGGGCTGGTCCAGGGGAAGGTCCCATGTGTATCTCACCCTGTGCAGAGGCCTGGGGATGGATCGGCTCCAGTGGGGAGCGGGGTACCCCACTGAGGGTGGAGAGTGGAGTGAGTCAACACCGGGACCCTGAGTCACCCAAGGTGTCACTGCTGGGTAAGGGCCCTCCTGGGCTATTAAAAGCCATTGCAGTGACTCCAGACTGATATGATCAGTTCTGTTGTTGTTGATCTGCTGTTGGCCAGGACCTCTCCTGGCCACAGGGATGCCAGCCCTGGGAAAGGGGGTCTCAGCTGGTAGGGACAGCAGGAGCTGCTCCTGGTCCATGCCCATCACCCCAGCGAGGCTTGTCACACTCTTGTCACCTGCTGGCACTGTGGCTGATCCCCAAACCTCACCCTGCAGAGTATGACATTATTGGAAGTTATCTCCCCACCTGGGATGACATCAGCCACGTGGTGCCACTGCTCCCCATCTCTCTGCTCCCCCCAGTTTGGCAGCAGGAGCCCCTCTGCCCTTCTCCTCCCAAGACCCAGCATTTGCCACCAATGCCTCGAGGGGCTGAGCTCTACCACCCCACACTCCCACCCCAGGCTGGAGGAGATGCCAGCCCTCGTCCCACTTGGCAGCCAGGGGCTGCGTTGCATTAGGTGTTTTCACAGGTACAATTAGCACCACAGGGCTATAATTAGCCTCTCCTTCTGCTCTCTTGCCTTCGCACTGGGCACACAGGATCCAGGCCAGCTCTGAGCTGCCCTGTGGAAACTCTGGTCTTGATTTTAGAAACCAAATGCTGCCACTGCTCATTTATAACCTGGTCTCAGCACCAGCAGCATCTCCCGGCCTGGCAGGTCCATGGCCCATAGAATCACAGTTATAAAATCACAGGATGGTTTGGGTTGGAAGGGATTTTAAAGATGATGCAGTTCCAACCGCCTGCCGTGGGCAGGGACACCTTCCACTATCCCAGGTTGCTCCAAGCCCTGTCCAACCCATCCTTGAACACTGCCAGGGATGAGGAAAAGAGGAACATCCATGTGCTGCTGCCCAGTCTCATCAGTTCGGCTCTGCCCCTCAGGGCAGGAGACTGTAAGCAGAGCTGTGCTCATGCCTTCCAATAACAACCCCAGTGTGTTATGGCATTGTCTGGGGTAAAAAATTCCATTATACCACTCTCGGGAGGCGTAGCACATTCTCTGAGACAAACTCAGCATCTCTGCCCTTCACCTGACACAACCTGTCTTCACCACTGCACCTCTGTTCCCCTCCATGCCCATAGCTGCTCTGTCCACCCACCCACACCTTCCCTCTGTCCCCACTGCTGTGGGTACCAGAGATGTCCCCGGGCTCTGGCCAGGAGATGCTCCCCATGCTGCCAACTGGAGGATGCCCCAGTTTGACCAGTGACCTGGACAGGGCTCAGGGGTTACATCCAGCAGGGGTGTTGCAATTCCCATTGCTTCACCCTCACATTCCTCTCATTATTCTCATATTAAAGCCAAGATTGGGCCGTATCTTGAGCCCACCCTTCCTGTCCACCCCATTCCAGGTGACTCCTCACCTCCCTCTTCCCTTTCTGTCTTTATGGGGAAACCTTTGTGCACCAGCCTGGTCTCCCACCAAACTCGGCTTTGTTTTTGGATGTCTCCTTCCCTTCTGTTCTGTCCAGCCAGTCCTGCCACCTCCTGAGGAGACCCCAGATGGAGGAGAAGGACCTTTGTGCTGCAACCCAACACGACCCTCCTGCTCCACATTTGGGGGCTTCTCCTCCAGCTTCAGCAGGAGCCAGGCTGGGGAAGATCTGCCCATCCCAGAGCACAGGGAGGGACCCCAGAGGAGAGGCAGGGCAGAGGCAGTGGGGGCACCAGGAGGGGGTTTAAGGTGCAAGTGCCTTTCTGCCTCCTCTGAGCTCCAGAAGAACACCAGCCCTGAAGTCTCCTGCCAGGAACTCAGCTCTTAGAGATGGCATCAGAGCAGGGCTGTCACCCCAAAGTGGGGTTGGAAAGATAGCAGAGGCAAGGGACATCTTCCAGCAGCATCTCCTCACTTCCTCCTGCTTCCTGGTGAGCAGAGGGGACACTGAATCCTGGGAAACTCCATGATCTGCCTTTTTCCACAACCACATCACCCACCAAGAGTGAGCTGCAGGGCAGATCCAGCTCTCCCTGTGCTCACAGAATCACAGAGTGTTCTGATTTGGAAGGGACCCACAAGGATCATCAAATCCAACTCTTAGTCCTGTCCAGGACCATCCCCAAGAGTCACACCAGAAGCATCCCACTCTGCTTCCCAGCACCCACCTCAGGCACTGATTTATCCCTCCACTGGGTGCAAGAGGCTCTGGGTGCCTCCCACCCCCCAGCCCGGAGGGGACCCTGCATTCAGGCACGGAGCCATCAGCCCATGTAATTACAGATGCTTAATTAGTGACAGCAGGGCGCTTTCTTAACAAAGCAAATTAATTACAGGCAATGTGCTGCATTGAGATCTGAAGGGACTAATGAAGTCTGGGACCACCTGGGCTGGGAACATCCCCCCTCTCCCCACGCACCAGGACACAGCACAGTCTGTGCCACGAGTCCCCATGGACACAGAGACGTGTTGTCCAGTTGGGATTGCGATGTCACCTGGGGTTGAGTGACACCCCCTGCCTCGGGGTGGCTGATGGGGAGGAAACCACCCTGAAACGATGGGTATCATGGAGCATCCATCCAGGATCTTCTGGAATCAAGGGCTGGGATGTGCAGGAGAAACCACCTTGGGAAACACGGAGCTCACAGCCTCTCCTCCACCACGTTGTAGTACTCTGTGGAGAAAAGGAGGAGCTGGAGGATATGCAAGGGGTGTCCACCCCTGGGATGGGATGGATAGAGGGAGCAGGGAGGGCTCAGCCTTGGGTTAATGAAGTATTCATTTAATAGGAATGCTTGAGGGCAAGATGTTCCTTGTCGAGGGACAAGGGGAGAACGTGTCCTTACCTGATGCTGGTGGGACATGGGGTCCCACCGTCCCGGTGGCACTGGGGGGAGGAGGTGGGGGCACTGCACTGTTGGAGAGGAGCAAGGACAAGTAAGTGCTGGATTGATGTCCAAGCTTGGGCTGGAAGTCCTGTTGCACCAGGGCCCCCCCTCGGTACTCACAGCTCCTCCTCAGCCAACGAGTCCGTCCCCAGGTACCGCACGGCCCGACCCCCATCCCGCGCCGGGACCGGCCACGCCGGGACGGGAACGGGACCAGGGTAGGGGATGTAGTGATGGTGGAAAACCACAGCCTCCTCTTCCTCTTCGCTCTGCGAAGGCACCACCGGCGCCTGCGGGGAGGAACAAAAGGCAGGGCTGTGCCAGGCTCCTTGTCTCCCCGGGGCTCTGCTCCCGGAGCACCAGTTCCCATGGAGACACGCTTGGCTGCTCCCAGGATGCGGCAGGGTGGGCTCGGTCCCACACAAAGCCCCTCGGGCAGCCGGCGTGGGAACTTGGCTGCTGGGGACACGGGGGGTGGCAGCCCCGTGGGTGGGACCTCAAAACTCTGCTGGGAAGAGCCCTTTTGATCCAGCTGCGGACGGGCAAAGGGCAGGGTCCAGTCTGGGCTGGCACTGGTGGGCACTGGGAGGGCAGGGAGGGGCTGAATGCCTAGAGGTGCCAGCTGGCAGCGGGCACAGCAGCTGCCACAGCCCGGCTCTCACCCCCGCCCAGAAAGCAGCATTGTTTCCCACCAAGGAGATGAAATGTTTAATATGATTTTGGTTCGAGATGGACTTTTAAATGACAGTCCTTGCACAGCCATCCTGCCTAATGAGCGGTGCTGTCACACACAGGGAGGGTCCTGGCTCTTCCCAGCTGGGCTAAACCGCCTCCCAACAGCCTGGATGTGATCTGTGCTGGCAGAGCTGGGGGTCAAACCAGCACAAAGAGCCCCAAAGCCCCAAGGGGATGCAGAGCCTGCACTGAGCTGGGCTGAGACCACCCAGCTTCCGTGCCCAGAGGGGTCCCACGCTGTGCCAAAGCTGGACACCATCATCCCACTCTCCTGAGCAGCCCTGCAAAGGTCCCTTTGCCCACCTCTTTGCTCCTTTGATCCCCCTGCCCATCCAGCACCCCTGGCCCTTACCTGGGCAGTGGCTGGGGATGGCCTGAAGCCGAAGGACGTCAGTGCCGACACGGCCAGGCTGTTCATCACCACCTGGTGCATTTGGGAGTTTTGAATCATCATCAACTCGATTAAATCTGCCAGAAAGCGAAGGGTTCTGCGTCAGAGAGGGATCAGAGCAAGGGCATGAGAAGCACAGCCATGGGATGAGTGCCTGGGATGGGGCGGCACCAAGGCCCATCCCTGTTCCTGAGCACCGGGAGCAAAGCCAGACTCCCCCCACCCCAATTCAGAAGGCCCAAGTGGCATTTAAAAATTCTTTTGCTTGGATAAAGCTTTAAAATAGCCACATTTCAGTCTTTTCTTCTTTGCAAATGTGATTAAACATCTGGTCTGGCTCGCTGGAGGCTGCTCACAAGAGGTGATTAGTGGTGCTGGAGGCACCAGACTTTCCACCCATTCGGAGGAGAATTGCTCCAGCCCTGGCAGTGCTCCAAGGCTTGGCAAAGCCTCTGCCTTGGCACCATCTGGCAGAGCTGGTGTCCTTGGGGTGGCACCACACGGGAGCACAGCAGGGTCAGCTCTGCTTTGTGCCATGTCCTGCACAGGGAGCTCAGAAACCCCCAGAGGAGGCAGGAGCTGGGGCTGCACCATGGGGGTGATCTGCAGGATCCCCACCTCCATTCCTGGGAGCTGGGTCTGGGAGAAGGGCAGCCCCTGCCTGGCTCCACACAAGGATCTGGGACCCAGAGCAGCTGTGCACACACTGATCAGCATCCCAGTCCCCTTGGCTGGATGTCCCCTTGGCTGAGGTCAGTCCGACTGCAGAGGAAACAGAACCTGGCTCTGCATCCCCAATAAAACAACCTCATTTGCTGCAGGGGTGAAATTCCCCTGGAAAATTCCTGTAATCCTGCCAGAGGGGCTCCCCCTGAGATCCTGCTGGCTTTGTGCATGAGACCTGCCCAGAAAAGTTGTGGCTGCCCCATCCCTGGAAGTGTCCAAGGCCAGGTTGGACAGGGCTTGGAGGAACCTGGGATAGTGGAAGGTGTCCCTGCCCATGGCAGGGGGTGGGACTGGATGGGCTTTAAGGTCCCTTCAACCCAAACCATTCTGAGATTCCATCATTCTGTGACCAGCCAATTCCTGTTGGCTGGAGTGCATCCCTGTGCCCCATGTGCCAGNGCTCCTGTTGGCTGGAGTGCAAAGGATTTAGGCATCCCTGTGCCCCATGTGCCAGATCCCAAAATGCTTCCAAGCCACAGGGACAGGCTCCCAGGACACCCATGGCCCCTGGCCCTCCAGCAAGGAACATCCCAGCACAGCCTGGGAGGTGGCTGGAGATGGAACTGTGAGGAAGGAGTGGGCCAGCAGCCAGGCATTGAACTGGCAGGGAAGGACATGAAGTTCTGGCAGCTCTGAATGGATCCCACCCATCCCATAGGGCTGTGAGGAGCCAGGCTGGATCTCTGTTTTCCTTCCACACCAATTTTCAGAATCATCGTTCTTCCATGTATTTTTAAAGCCAGCTCAACCTTCCCTTCTCCCCACAACACTGCACGACTTCACCTATGGCTTTTCCCAGGGACCATGAGCCCCCCTGTCTTTGCTCTTGGCTCCCACAGCCCACATTGCAGCATCCTGGGTGGCACAAGGTTGGGTGAAGCCCCTAGAGACAGTTACACATCCTGCCCAAACATCCCAGATCTGCTCCAGGACTGGTCCCACCTTGAATAGCCTTTTCCCTGTGCCCACATGAAATAGGGTTTTGGAGAACAAAAAGATGGATTTCAGAAAACAGCCAATCCCTGGGAGCATCCTGGTGTGCCCAAAGCCAGCCCAGACTTTAAGGTGGGTAAAACCCCCAAAATTCACATCCCGTGGGGCCAAAGGATGAGGCGGCTGTTCCTGAGAGGCTGCAGGGGGTGGGCACAACCCCCCTGCCTGCCCCGCGTCGGGAAAAGGCTGGGAAAAGAGAAGAGGAAGAAGTTAAGCTGTTTTCAGCGCTGACATCTACGACCTCTCCCATCACGCACCTCCCCGGACGGGCGGGGGTCCCGAGGCGGGGGCCGGGACAGCCCCGGGCCCGGGAAGCTGCTGGAGGATCATCACCGGCTGCGGGGACACGGGCACAGCTCCGTGGGGACATCGCACGGGTCGGAGCTGAAAGGCAGGAGGAGAAGGAAAACCCCAGGGATCACCCATTCCCGATTTAATTTAGCGCCCTGTCAGTGGGGCAGCCGGGCAGGGGAGGGACGGGGCTGGCCGGGGAGCAGGGTGGGAGCCTCGGAGGAGGGGGTGGGTTGCTCTGACCCCCGTCTTTCCAGGGGTGCAGCCCTGCCAGCCTGGGTGAATTGCACACCTGGCGAGTCCCCACCTCCGGGGACATGTCCCTGTGCAGGGATGGCCTTCCCGGGGCACCGGGGTCTGCAGGGAACCGTTTTGCAAAGAGCAGCTTTGCTGCCGCAGCCCCCCAAAACGCCGAGCCCAGCCTCCCGCCCCATCCCATTTCCCACTCCATCCCGTAAATCCAGAGGCAGAACAGCTCTCTGGGGCTTACCCTGTGTGGGAAGATGTAGGTCCCGGCTGAGGGGTCCCTCCAGACCCCGTGGGGGTCCCCTGCTGCCCCCACTTCCATGGCTCAGGCGATGAGGGAAGCGGAGCTGCAGCAGGAACCGGGATCGTTGCTACGGCTGCCGGGGAGAAACAAACCCTGCCCGGAGGCTTGGCCGGGGAGGAATGTCCCTGGGCTGGTTTTCCCTGTGTTGTATCCCCAGGAAATGGCCTTTCAAGCACTGGCAAAAGCACCTGGAGGGGCTCCAGTGTGTCCCTGTGGGGCTGAGCTGTGTCCCCTGAACCTGGGGGAGCTCCGGGGTGTTGGAGCAAACCTGGTGAGGTGCTTTTGCAGGAAGAATTGGGAGATTGATCTTGATGAGTCTGGGATAGCTTTGGATGTCAGGCTGGGATCTACCAGGATGTGCCTGATGGAAACAGCCCTGCCTGTCTGTCACGGGTTTGGAGTCTCTGTAGATGGAGGGAGAAGATTCTTCCACCCCATGGGGTGTCCCCTTGCAGGACCTCAGGAACATCCCCCCAGGCACCACCAAGGCACAGTGGCCTGGGATGTCACTCAGCCTCAGTGCCACCAGAGGTCTGGTCCCTAAAATGTCCAGGGAACAGTTCCAAGTCCCCTGGGTCTGTCTCCCAGCTTGCTGGAGCACTTTCCCAGGGATGAAATGACCAGCCACAGCATCCCCACCATGGAAACGTGGGCAAGGTGTGGCATGAGCATGAACTGATGGCACCAGAGCCTGGCTCCAGCCTGCTGCTCTGCCCTGGCACGAGTCCCTCCCAAGATGCTCCCAGGGGGATTTGTGTCCAGCAGACCACAAGCAGCCCTCATTTTCTATTGATTTTCTTCTTGCAGAGAGCTCTGCATGTCCAAACTCATCCCGGGGAAACACTGTGGCTGGGGACAGTCTGCATGAAATATTTAATCCCCTGCAAACTCATTGCAATGAAAAAACACTTTCTTCCTCCTACGAGCTCAACTGAGCCCAACCTCACTGGCCTCAGGTATCTTTCCTCCACCTCCACCAGCTGCATTTCCTGGGATGCTCCTCTGGGTGATAATTTCCATTGATATTACATCCAAAATCTGCTGCGTACCAGTAGCACAGACCTGGGAACTTTTCCCAGGAACTCAGCCTGCAGCCAGCCCTGCTCAGCAAGCAGGAACAGATCACTCCAGAAACTCTTGTTCTGCCCCAGAACGGCACCAAACCCCCCCCCCCAAATGCCAGGGGAGGAGCTCTCCGAGGGCAGCTGCCTCAGCCCCAGCCGTTGGCTCCAGTCAGACTATTTTCTGCTTGATTAGGTTTTCCTCAGTGTTCTTAATTTCTCCAAACCCCTCTGGATTGTTTTTCTGCCTTTTGTTATAACTCCCAAATTCCCACTATTTGCACATTTAATTACTGCGCCGATTCCTCCTCCTTTCTGGCAGAGAACAGAACAGAGCCTGGCTCAGTCCTGCTCTTATCTGTAGGAAGGATTCAAGCACTGGGACAAGTGGCTGGGGCGTGTAAGGGAACCTGGTGCCAGAGCTGGGACACGAGGGATGGCAGGGGACCTGCTTGGAATGTCCTCAGACCTTCCATGGCAGCATGAACCCCTGCATGGGTGGGGAGAAGGAGAAGGAGAAGGAGAAGGAGAAGGAGAAGGAGAAGGAGAAGGAGAAGGAGAAGGAGAAGGAGAAGGAGAAGGAGAAGGAGAAGGAGAAGGAGAGAATTTGGGAGGTTTTCTTGAACCAAAGCAAGCACTAACCAAGTGCTTCAGCCCAGTGTGTGTTGTGCAGCACTGTAGGACAGGGCTCAGCTCTGTGCCTGCAGCCTGTCCCCACGGCATGGCCATTTTTAACCCCCCCAGCACCTCATGTCAGCCTGGCTCTGCACCTTCTCCAAAGCTCAGAGTTACTGAATTAGGGCTGCAGATTTCAGGATGGGGGCACTCACAGCCCGTGGATGAGCAGGAGGATTGACGGTCAGATGAATGTTGAGTGCCATGACAGGCACTGGCCAGGAACCAGTCTGGGCAAGTGCCCAGGCACATGGGATGGGGTCAAAGGCAGCTGTGCCTTTGTTGTCCCCAGGATACAGCCCAGAGACACCTTTCATGGGTAGAAATGTTCCTCCAGCTCGATCTTCCACTGAGGAGGTGGGGTGAGGACCCCCATCAACCAACTCACCCACACAGGGGAGAGGTGACAGCCCAGGATCAGTTTACACTTCCCACCTTGGTGCCTTTGGAGATGACATGTGAGCCACCCACATGTGCATCATAGGAAACCAGGGCCCAGGAGGCATCAGAGGGACAGATTCCACTGTCCCCAGTAAGAGCCACCTACCCAAAGCCAAACCCCAGGATGAAAGGTGTGCCAAGAGACACCCTGAGGAAGCTCAGCTGACAATTTTGCTGGCAGCCCTCCCTTTGGAAGCTCTTGAGCCCTGCTCTTACTCTGAGTCTGGAATCCTTCCTCTAAACCTCCACTCTACATCAAACCTAAGGCCGGGGTCTCAGCCCTGTTAGGCAGAGGGTGGGCTCCACCAGGAGCTTTGTTTTGGACCAAGGAATTTTGCTTTTGAGGCCCAAGGCAGTAGCCCTGAAACAGGATCAGTCTCCTGGGGACCAGGAGGGACAGGGCCCCTCTGCCACCCCCTTGGACATGAACACCTACACCATGTAGGTGCTGCACCAGGGCCCTGGAGCAGGAACAGCAGGATCCAGCCCCTCGGTGCACTCTTTGCACAGGTCTCTGCTTGCAATACAAACAGCAAACATTTAGCAGCAATAAAACTTTAACAAATTAGCCAAACAAGAGCAGCCAGGGCAGGAGGGGTGGTCATCAGACTGGGAACACTGGGATGGTGATGCCTCAAGCTGGGATGAGCTGTGCTCTGATATGGCCCAGCAGCAATGACACCCTGAGCTGCCCTCGGTAACTGAGGGAGGGCACTGAGGTGGCAGCACACCCCTCATGCCATTTCCCTTCTCTGGGATCAAACTGGAGCCAGAGAGATTCCCAAATGAGGAAACACCAGCAGGAGTCAGCAGCCTTGCCTAAGACTCATGGAAGATGAAGTAAACACCACTGAGGCAACACATCCCCCTGTAATCCCTGCTGGATCCTGAGGGGTATCAAAAACCAGCCCCAAACCAGTTTGTCATTGCACACGAGGACAAGCCCCGGCTGTGGGGTGGCAGTTTGGCAGCTGCTGTCCCCCACCATGCTGTCACAGCCACTCAGGCACATACCTCTGGGGGATGCTCCAGGACTGTGAGTGGGTTTAAGCTTCTCATTTGGAAAGATAACCACAAAAAATACCATTTTCCTTTTCCAGAAGGTCTCACACTGCTGCTGCTTTGAGCCTCATCTTCCCCAATTCATCATCCAGTCACTGTTGTCTCCTTTTCCTCCAAATCACCCTTCTCAGACCCTTCCGTTCCACAGACCTCAAAATCAGGGAAGAGGTTGTTGGTGCAGGGTGGGGACACCCCGCTTAGCTGTAACGTGGGATGGAGGCAACACAATTAGTAATTTCCAGCAATTGGTAAACGAGCATTTGTCACTTGCAAAAAGATTCCTGTCAGTGACTTCCTTTGCTTTGGAAACGGCTGAGTCATCCCTAATTACCGACACGCACCAGCAGCGATCCCAGGGCTGGAGGAGGATTAATGGGAGCACCCGTGGCTGAAGGGCAGCCTCCGGGGAGATTCCCTGGGGATTTGGCAGGGACACAGTCGCTGTTCCCTGCCACCCACGGCCCTGTATGGCCGTGCTGCCACACCAAAGGCAAATCCTCCCATCCTGCTCCCTCCTGCCAATCACCACCATCCCTGTCACGGTTGGATGGTGGATACGACCACTCCATATGGGACCACCGTGTGCTGGTCCAGGTGGGAAGCCCAGACCAAGCTGGAGGGTCCTGGGCTGGCCAGGATTTGCAATCCAGTGAGTTTGTCCTCATTTATTTTCCTCTTGTTCCTGCAAAAAAGAACAATGACCCTAAAACTGGCAGGGCTGGGCAGGTCACCCCATACCAGGAAGGAGGTCAAACCATCGTCACCTCTCCCAGCCCATCCGTGCTGGAGGAAGGGCAGGAGCAGCTGGGGAAGGTGTGGCTGGTTGGGCATCACCTGAGGGATCGCCATGGCTCCCATGGGACAGGTGATTCCCGGGGGAGGGAAGGCAATGCACATCCCACTTCCTTTGGGGAACTTCCTTTGGCCTTTCCCACCATGGGGACCAGACTGGTCACTTCCAAAACTGGGGACAAACCCTGCAGTCCATTTCCTACCAGACGGCACCAAATTAACTGGCCTTATGGGGTCACATTGGGCACCTCAAGGCCACCACCACCCCCAAACCAGATGCCGTCCCCTGCCCCATCCTGTGGGGCAATGCCAACTGGGGCACAGGGTTATTTGCAGCAGGGGTTGTTTAATTTGGTTCTGGGCACCTCCCACGTGTTTATACGTTTTTGGAAAATCAAATGATTACGTTTGGGTGTTTACATTTCAGCGGAGCCATTAGATGTTAATGAGCCCGGCCGGAGCCGGCAGCCTTTTGTGTCAACATAACCGCGGGCTCAGCCTTTGCTGCAGCGTGGGCCTCTCCTAATTATGGCAAACGAGGCCTTCGAAATGTTAAGGACCCAGTTCTTTTATCTGCATTTTGTTTAATTTACATAGCAATTCTTGTAGAGGTCTTTGAATGGCCTTTGAACAGCGGCCGTTCATTCATTGGTGTCGTGTCCGGTGGTGAGGAGCCATGGAGGGAGCAGTTAATGGCATCTGCAGCCCCGTTAAGAAATGGGAATGATGTTGGGTTACTAAACAACAGACGTGGTTCACCCTCCTCCCGCCCCACACAAAGTGCAGTGCAGCCCCCCCAGCCCTCTGCCCTCCAGCACTGGGGCCAAAGGGGCATTTTCGGTCCCTCCTCTCACCATTGCCCTCACCGGGGTTGTGTCAGTGAGGAGGATTTTGGGTGGTCCAGGGTTGTGAGGCTGCATCTTTAATCCAAAGAGATTATCACAGTGTCTTCCCTGTGCTCCTGGGTTTCCTCGTCCTTCCTTCACCCTTCCTGCCCTCTCTGCTTTGTCACTAAAATCGTTAAAATGATAATGTTCAGGTCAAAATTCCCCTTACTGAAGGAGCTGGGGCTTTCTAGCAGGAGAATTACATATATTTATTTATTTATTATATATGCAATGTATCCACTTATATATTTTATGCATATTTATAGATATATTAATATGTATTTTTATATAAGGAGAGGCCCCCAGGTGAGGGTTGGAGATCCGTATCTTGCCCCAAGGACAGCCCCATCCCTGGGCACAGCTGGGAGGGATGCAGGGATGCTGTGCTGGGTGTTTTGTCTCAGGGAGGTGTGTCCATCCTGGGTTGTTCCTGTTCCCAGGGTTCCCCAGCACCCCCCCTGCTCTGCTCTGGTTTGGTACCGAGGTTACAGCACCCGACATCCACCAAACCACCAAAATCACGAGCTCCAAGCAAGACCAAAAGCCTTGGCTGGGGCAGAGTTAAGGTTATTTTGCAGAGGTGTGTGCAGCTGCCAGACTCTCAGTGCCCATCCTGGGCCTTTCTGGGCAGGGCGGGTGTTTTGGGGAGGGGGTTGGGGGTGTTCCAGGGAGGAGAGGCAGGAGGTGAGCAGGCAGGGTGGTGACACAGGACAGGGATGGGGACAGGGACGGGCAGTTCTGTCACACAGCAGAGCCTCCTGCCACACTGGGACAGGACTTGAAGGAGCATCACTGCCCCCATACCACGTCCATGGATGAGTCCAGGCAGACACACGCCTGTCAGGGCATGTGTTTGTACACGTGTGTGCACAGTCCCAGGCCACAACATCTCCTCTGGGGTCTCCACCTTCCTCTAGTCCCAGGTATGGGGCTGCCCGGGGTACATTGTGACCCTGAGTGTGCCCCCTGCACCCCATCCTGGCTGCACCCCCACTTCCCACAGCCTTTAGTTTTCCAGCCCAGCAGCATCCAAGGAGCAGGAGAAAGGGCTCCGTGCCCCTGCTGTGGATCCCCCTGGGCCCAGCTTGGAGCAGGGGGTGCTGGGGGCACGGCAGTGCCAGGCTGGGGGGTCCCCCCCGAGCTGCTCCTCCATCCAACCCTCTGCGTGGGGAGGGGGAGCAGAGGGTGGAGCCTCCATATTTCAGATGCAGGAGCTGTGACATTCAGGATCGCAGAGAGACGGAGCCCGTCGGCACTCGGGGACAGTCAGAGCCGGGGGGACACGGGGGTGGGTCAGGGCCACCCGAGTGGGACCGAGAAGCTGCTGCAGGAAAGGCTCTGGAGGGAGACAGGAGCAGGACAGGGCTGGGAAAGTGCAGCAAAGGAGGGTGAGGGGGAGGAAGGTGCTGGGTCACCCCTGGGAGCCGGGGTCTCCCACCCTCGGGGACATGCAGGAGGAGCCGGACTGTCCCCATCCCCTCGGGGACTGAGCTGGGACACCTGATGGTTCCAGCCATGGGGGTCCCATGGCAGCCCCCCCTCACGCTGCCGGTCCTGCTGCTGGTCCTGCCGGTGCTTCAGGTGAGTGTCCCCGGGGACGGCGGGACCGCGGGGGGACAGGGAGGGCGGTGGGCACTGTCCCCGCTGGGACAGCCACTCCAGCAGCCCTGGGAACAGTGTGCTGCCCTCCTGGCCAGGGTGAGATCTCCCCCGGGCATCCCCATCCCATTCCCATCCCCATTCCCATCCCTCAGACCCGGGGTGATGCCCTGCGAGCTGCCGACACCTCCCACCCAGTTGGGAGTTTTCACAGCAGTTCCCGGGGGGTGACGTCCTGACATGGAGATGCTGGGACACCCCAGGGCTGGGACAGCGCCCGGGATCCATCCAGGGGAAGCTCCTGTGGGATTTAGCTCCAAGTGCTGCCCCAGGGGGATGATGCCTTGGGGATGGACCCTCTATCCCTGTGTGGGAATCTCGTTTCACATCATCTGACACCCCTTGAAGGATCCCCAAAGGGCCTGGGGGAACACCCACAGGTGAGAATGTTGGGATGGCTGGAGGGTGCAGGGATCAAGGACCATCTGTGGGTGCTCCCAATCCCGGGGCAGAGCCATGGGGATGGTTGGCTCTGACCCCACACAGAAATGGGGGGACACGGGGCCCTTGTGCTGCCAGAGAGATGTGTGGGGGGTAAAGCCCCCTGAGCCTGTCAGATTGCTCCAGGGGGGAAGGAAAAGAAAAGAAAGGGAAGAAAAGGGGGGAAAGGAAGGGGAAGAGGGAAGGAAAAAGCAAGGGAGAAAAAAGAAAATAAAAAGGGAAGGTTTGGGAAGGTTTNCACAGAAATGGGGGGGACACGGGGCCCTTGTGCTGCCAGAGAGATGTGTGGGGATTAAAGCCCCCTGAGCCTGTCAGATTGCTCCAGGGGGGAAGGAAAAGAAAAGAAAGGGAAGAAAAAGGGGGAAAGGAAGGGAAAGAGGGAAGGAAAAAGCAAGGGAGAAAAAAGAAAATAAAAAGGGAAGGTTTGGGAAGGTTTGGGAAGGTTTGGGAAGGGAAGGTTTGGGAAGGGAAGGGTTGGGAAGGCCAACCCACTGTGGGCACAAGTATGCATGTGGGCATGGATGCATAGGAACAGGCAGGGATGCTTGGGAATGGGCACAGAGGCATGAGAAGGGGTACAGATGCTTGGGAATGGACATGCAAAATTCAAGGCCTGCTCTCAGTTCAGCCTCAGTCTCCTGACTTTCCAACTGGAAGCCAAGGAGGCAAACCCCAAAAAAGGGGGATTCCCAAGCAGCCCAATCCCAGGGCACTGAGCCACCACATTCCTTACATTTTTGAGATCTGTAGAGTCAGGACATCCTCCTTGGTGTTTCACCACTTCTGCTCTCAAACCCCACAGCTTTAAGGAGCTCAGTATTGTCCATTTTCCAGCATCTCTCAAAGAGCTGGAGAACAGGAAAAGGCAGAACTGTTGCTGATGCCTCCAATTAAAACACACCAGGGTGAACACGAGAAAACCCAGGGAAGGATTAGCCATGCCAAAAGAGGTGGCTTTTGTAAATCTCTAATTACATGGTTTCCTTGCTGAGGTTTGGAACGTGCTGGCCTTGGCCCTGCCAATGGGTCCTGCCCCTCCATCCATAAGCTCAGCTCCACATGGATCTGGATCATGGTGGAGCCGTTCCCTGAGGCATCACAAACTCTCAGAGGGAATTAGAAATAATTGCAGTGGTTCTCTGTGGTGTTTACAAGGCAAACAGTAGAAAGCAAAGGAAATGTCAGAGTCCAGGGCACTGTTCCATGGCTGGGCTCTCCAGGGGGATCTGTGGCAAAAATAGGGATCGTTGGCTGGAACCTGCCTGTTACTGCCCAACATCCCACTGGTCTGGTGGAAGGTGTCCCTGCCCATGGCACAGGGGTGGAAATGGATGGGCTTTAAGGTCCCTTCCAAGCCAAACCATTCCATGATTCTGTGATTTTACTGTGTGCCCTTCCCAAGGTGCCAGCGACACATCCCGACTGCTCCGTCGTCCTCTATTTCCAAAAGCAAGAAGCAGAATGTTTGGAGATTATCAGGAGTGAGAGTCAAACAGCAGCAACACCAGAAGCCTCTGGGAAGGAAGGTGAGAGTGAGCACCCACCGTACACCAGGATCATCTCCCTTGGGAGGGGGAGGATTTGCTGAGGGGTCTTTGGAGGATGATCCATAGGGGGTGGCAGAGCACCATGAATGAGGAAATGCAGGTATTTTCAGGAAAATGGAAAGCAGCACCAATGCAAAGGCCAAGGAGAATCCTTGGAGAGCCCCAAAAATGCTGCTGCAGGGAAAGAGGGAGGCTGAGACTGCAGTCAGGGGTATGGGTGGGCTGAGGGACACAAATGACTGCAAGGGCTCAGTCCTGACAGATTTATAGACTCATGGAATGGTTGGGATTGGAAAGGACCTTAAAGCCCATCTTGTTCCATTTCATTCCATGGCCAGGGACACCTTCCACTATCCCAGGTGGCTCCAACCTGCCTTTGGACACTTCCAGGGATGGGGCAGCCACAGCTTCTCTGGGCACCCTGTGCCAGGGCCTCCCCACCCTCCCAGGGAAGGATTTATGGCACATGGCACTGCCAGAGTGGTCTGTGCCCCAGGCAGAGCCTCCTGCCCCCTCCGTCCTCCCTCCACTGATGCAAGAGCTGCAGGCACAGGCCACCAGCACCAGGGTCACATTGTGTCTGTCACCGTTTCACATCCTCTTGCCTTCCTAATTCTGTTAGTTTTAGTGCAAAACGTGTTCTGAGCAACTTCAATTTTACATATCTGTGACGTTTAAACCAATCAATTGATTGAAAAACAGTCTTAAAGTGCTGCTTTTGTACCTATTTTTTTAAATTGCATTTCAGTTTCTATCCAAAAGCAGCAAACCCAATTTTCTGGTCAAAAATTATCACCTAGAGAATTAGAAATGCGTCACTCAATGAGTTTCAGCTAAAACCAATGTAAAAATTAAGCTTCTCAATAAATGCATGTGAAGGTGCATAATTGCTTAAGTAACTGCAGAGATGTAACATATCATCCAGCCTAGCAGAGAAAAGCCAAGTTGATTGGAAAAGGTCCATTTTGCAGCCCATTTTGTGCCAGCCTGGGGGAAGGAATCTTGCTGCAGGAAAATAACCAAGAAGCACGAATGCATAATTAAAATCAGGATTTAATCCCAGGTTTCCTGCTCGACTGCCACCTCCACTTCCTACCTGAGCTGAATTTTTCCCTTCCCACTTGCTTGTGCCAGCGTGGGGAGGGTCCTGTGGAGAGTGTGACACAAAGTGACAATGTGGGGGAAAGGCTCAGATCACTGGACATGGTGGGAGGTGATTTAAGGTCCTGTCAGAGCCTTCTCTTCTCCAAGTGAACACCCCCAGCTCTCCCAGCCTGTCTCCAGAGCAGAGTTCTTCCATTCCTTGGATCATTTCCATGATCCTCTGGACTATGGGTGCTGTAAATTCCAGAGGAGGCCAGGAAGATGTTCCCAAGGACTGGAGCCCCTCTGCTCTGGAGCCAGGCTGGGAGAGCTGGGGGGTTCACCTGGAGAAGGATCCAGGGAGACCTTCCAGGGCCTAAAGGGGCTCCAGGAGATCTGGGACAAGGGATGGAGTGACAGGACAAAGGGGAATGGCTTCCCACTGCCAGAGGGCAGAATTAGATGGGATACTGGGAAGAAATTCTTCCCTCTGAGGGAGGGGAGGCCCTGGCACAGGGTGCCCAGAGAAGCTGTGGCTGCCCCATCCCTGGAAGTGTCCAAGGCCAGGTTGGAGCCACCTGGGATAGTGGGAGGTGTCCCTGCCCATGGCAGGGGGTGGAACAAGACAGTCTTTAAGGTCCCTTCCAACCCAAACCATTCCATGATCCCATGACCCCAAAACCTGAAGCAGCCGCTCTCAGTGACAGTCCCTGTCCCCTGCTCAGTCCATTGATCCTCCAGAGCAAATAGAAAGCCAGACCTTGACATAGTAGTGACAGCCTTGCAAATCCCTCCCAGCCTGGACAGACACCCACATCCTGCTCCACTGGAATCAGAGGAAACTAATTAGACTTGTCTGAGTCCACATTCCCCGGCTAGGAATAGATGTGGCTCCAGGTTAATAATGCATATCTGCAAGGTTAATAATGCAGATGTACAAGGAGGGCAGCTGTCCTGGAATGTGATGTCTGTGTCTCATCCTGGGGTGCTGCAGCACTAATTCTTCAAGGCCCTGAAACTGCTTGGCCGTTCTTATTTCCAAAGAAATTGGAGAGTCGTTTAAAGAGGAATTTAGTGCTGGAGACAGAAACAAAGCACGTTTAAGCTAGTCACTCTCGCAAGTCTTGCAGGGCTTTCTCTTGTCTTTCGGAGAGACATCTCAAGCTGAGCCTCCATGGCTGCTGGGTGCAGAAATCCAGCATAAACCTGCATTATTTTAGAAGCCACAGGAATTCCTAGCCCATCCCGCACCCTTGGGATCTCCCCGCAGGAGTTCTGGTGTGATGCAGCCCCAGGAAATACCAGGTCCCGTCTCACCGCGGGGCTAAAAGGAGATCTGAGCGCTGCGGGGAGGTTGTTCCCAGGATTGGCGCCAGGATGCCCCTAATTCCTGAGGGGGTACGGCATGGCCCGGAGATCGGGTGACGGCTCCGCTCTCCCGTTACAGCCGCGGGGCCGCTCCTGGTGCTCTGCCGGGGGCTGCGTGTGTCCCCTGGGCTGTGCCGGGTCCGAGGGGCTGCGTGTGTCCCCTGGGCTGTGCCGGGGGGCTGTGTGTGTCCCCTGGGCTGTGTCGGGGGCTGCGTGTGTCCCCTGGGCTGTGCCGGGGGCTGCCTGTGTCCCCTGGGCTGTGCCCGGTGCGGGGGCCGAGGGGCTGCGTGTGTCCCCTGGGCTGTGCCGGGGGCTGCGTGTGTCCCCTGGGCTGTGTCGGGGGCTGTGTGTGTCCCCTGGGCTGTGCCGGGGGGCTGCGTGTGTCCCCTGGGCTGTGCCGGGGGCTGTGTGTGTCCCCTGGGCTGTGCCGGGGGCTGTGTGTGTCCCCTGGGCTGTGTCGGGGGTTGTGTGTATCCCCCCGACACGTCCCTTCCCAGCGGCACTGACCGTCCCATCCCTGCCCAGGCTGCCGGACCGAGTGGGATGGGGTGAGCTGCTGGTCAGCCGTGCCTGTCGGCCAGTCCCGAGCCGTCGCCTGCCCCGACATCCTCCACGTCTTCAAGAAGTCCAAAGGTGCGGTGCTCTGAATCCAGCCCGGAACACTCATCCCATGGGACCGAGAGCTGAGCTGCACCCAACCACCCTGCCGGGAACCCTTGTGCCACCCCAGCTCTTCCCTGCTGGTCCCACAGCTCCTGCCTCTCCAAGATACATGTCCTTGATATATATTGCAGTCCACGCAGGGGATGGGCAAAAGCAGAGATTCGGGGTGTTGCCACACCAGGAAAGTCCCCACATCCTTTTATCACTCTGTGCCTTGTGTGTAGAGCACTTGGGGACCTCATCCTCCAGCAGGGTGACACCGGGACAGCCCCTGTGCTGCTCCATGTCCTCCTTTCCCCATCCACACATGAGCCAAATGCTCCTGACCTGCATTCACTCCAAGCCACACAGGTGAAAAATGCAGTGTAAGATCATGATGATTTCAAGGCCAGTTGCTCTCCCAGGGCAGGCATTCCCAGAGGAGCTGCTGCCTCCATCCCTCTTGGAGGTGAAGGAGAGCACCCCATGGCATCCGAGCACTTCCAGAGCTGGATGTAATTGGAAAGGAGAAGGAGGGTTGGTAAATGCTTCCTTTAGGCCAGAAACAGCTCGGGAGATATTTGATGAAGCCCTCACAGGATGAATAAGAAGCTTTTTAGTGTAAACTCCCTCCCACTTTGAGAATTCCTGCTTACTTTCACATTCTGCCCTAAGTTGCCCTCATCTCCAGGAGGGCAGTGAAGTGATCCCAGAGGGATGGGGCAGCCAGGCTGCTTGGGTACCACACTGCTGTCCCTGCTGGGGTGCTGGTGCTGTCCCAGGCTGGACATGTTGGGAGTGCTGGTGCAGGGGTGATGCCTGTGGCTCTTGTGAGGTCCCTTCTTGTTGCTGCAGTGCTGATCCAGAGGAACTGCACTGAGTTGGGATGGAGCTTCCCCAGCCCTGCCTACCACAATGCCTGTGAGCTGGAGGCCCTTGGCAGCAATAATGACACCGAGGTCAAGGCAAGTGGGGCCCCTGGGGGCTGCGGGGCACCCACCCCACATCACCCACCCACATCACCCTCTCCAAATCACCCACTCCACATCAGCCTCCCCACATCACCCCACCCCACACTCACCCACAATGTTGGCCAATGAAACATGAAGATGCTCCTGGGTTTATCTCATTTGGCCCCTTCCTTATTCCTGAGATGCCTGGAGGGATTCTGGAAAAGGGCTGGGGCATCTCCCTGTCACCTCCCTGCCATCACAAACCAGCACCTCCCAGTCCATGATTCCTCACTCTGCTGGTGCTTTCCCTTCCAGAAAGGATATTTTGTCACCATGAAGGTGCTCTACACCTGTGGCTACTCCACGTCCCTGGCAGCCCTGTTCTTGGCCATCGGCATCTTCTCCTGCTTCAGGTAGGGCTCAGTTCTGGCTGCTCCGTGGGCTGCAGATGGAGTGACACAGGATAAATCCTCATCAGGGGATGGCTGCTCTCAGCCTTTCCCCTCCCAGAACAGCCAACATGGACAACCAGGAAGGCACAAGAGGAACCACAGCACTGTCCTTCCCTGCTGACACACAGACTTTAAACCCACAGGTTGCCCTTTCAAGCTTTGTTTTTGCACATCTCACTGTGCTGCAGATTAAAGCTCTCTGGAGGTGGCTGAGGATGTTCCATAGCACACCCTGACCCTGGGAAGCAGCTTCAAGCACAGCACAACCCTGTCCTTCCTGCTTTCAGAGCAGGGAAACCTTCTCCAGGGCTTTGTGCTTGACCACCACCAACTCGTGGTCCCTGGCCTGGGCTCCAGGGAAGGGGATATTGAAGGAGGAGTTCTTCTGCTCCTTGGTTCTTTCTGCTTCTCCCAGGGCACAGCACATCTTTTCTTCCCATAGGAAGCTGCACTGCACCAGGAACTCCATCCACATCCACTTCTTCACCTCCTTTGTGCTGCGTGGGACTGCTGTGTTCATCAAGGACACCGTCCTCTTCTCAGACGAGTCCATCGACCACTGCACAATGTCAACAGTAAGGGGCCAGGGACAGTGCAGGGAGGGCAACAGGAGCTCTTCTGGAGGGGATTGGTTGGATTTGGAGTGGATTTATCACTGCCAAGAGGAGAGAGAGACTGTGAGCCTGGGGAGGAAAGTCTGGCTTGGGAGGACTTCAGGAGGTTCATGACAGCATTTCTACATGAGCCTTCTGTGCAGAGATTGTGTTCTGCCCTCAGAGCTCTCCCTGGTCTCAGAGTGAGTGTCCCAGCGGGGCTAAAGCTCAGCACAACCCCAGCAGCACCAGGCACATGCAAACAAAACTGGCCCTGCTGGATGCACAGATTTGGGGTTCTCAATCAAAACAGAACCCCCTGTGTGTAGATACAACAGTGTGGACACACCACGGACACAACTACACATGAGTTTTTAAAGGTCCTGCAAGACCAGCCCAGGGTCACCTGCCCATGTTGCACAGGCAGAGCAGAACCTGCCACATGTGGGTTCGGTGCAGAATCCCTGGGGCTGCACTGAAAGGCCATCACAGGTCTCCTCGAGGGGATGGACAGGGAGAATGACCCAGGGGATGCCCAGGGGACAGGGTCTGATGCCATCCAGCCCTCTGAGACTTTCCCCTCCTCATCCTCGCAGGTGAACTGCAAAGCAGCCATCGCCTTCTTCCAGTACTCGGTCCTGGCCAACTTCTACTGGCTGCTGGTGGAGGGTCTGTACCTGCAGACCCTGCTGCTGCTCACCTTCACCTCCGACAGGAGGTACATCTGGTGGTACATCCTCATCGGCTGGGGTGAGTCTGGGGCCCCCTGACACATCAAATCCTCCAGCACTGCCACAGACCAGGGGCAGGAACCACCTCCAGGTGCCTGCTCTGAATCCCACCTGGCCAGAGGTCCACAGGCAGGATGGGCCCCATGGCAGCTCTCAGCATGTTCCACTCACCCCCAAATCTCTCTGTGTGGCCTCGTGCTTGGTGGGGCACCCAACACCTTCCTGCCAGCCCCTGGAGCTGGCTGGGAAGCATGGCCTGATCTGGGACAGGTCCTGCCTTCTACCCACATCCTCCTGGAGCTGGGAACACCCATCCCAGGTGCCCAGGTTGGATGTAAGAAAACACGTGGGAGTAGGAGGGTGGCCAGGAGGTGACACACAGACAGACACCACCATCAGTGGTCACCACCTCCTTTAAAATGTGGAGGAGGTGGAAAGGCTGCCACCTTCCTGCCACATCTAGGGCCCCAGACCTGACCTAGACGTGTTTTTGGGCACAAGAGATGGAAGGGTGGTACTGATGGAAGGGAGTCACTGGCGTAACTCCACATCCCTGCCCATGTCCTGTCCTTGCAGGTGTCCCCATGGTCACAGTCGGTGTGTGGGTGGTCACCAGGCTGCAGTACGACAACCACGGGTAGGAGCAGACATCCCTCATCCTTCCCCAGGCCAGCTCAGCCACGTGTCCCCCATCCAAGACTTGGGAGTCCTCTTGAATGGGAGGCTCAGGAGGGGAGAACTGGGCCAGGACTTTATTTTAATGCCATTTCTGTTTTCTGGTGGGCCCCGTGGCAAGAGGTGCTGTGAAAGGGAGCAGGGGCTGGTCAAAGGGGTGGCAGGGTGAGACCTGGGCTACAAGGGTGCAAGTGGGTGGCAGAACCACTTTTCCTCTCCCATAGGTGCTGGGATGACTACACCAGCCTGTACTGGTGGGTGATCAAGGCTCCCATCCTCCTGGCCATATTCGTGAGTATGTCTCCTGGGAATCCCAGCCCCTGAGCAGGGTGGGACAGGAAGACCCAACCAGGGGTCTGTACAGAGCCTCAGACATGGCTTCCCATGGCAGGTGAACTTCCTCATCTTCCTCAATGTCACCAGGATGTTGGCACAGAAAATCCGGTCCCCAGACATCAGCAAAAACTACAAGCAGCAGTACATGTAAGGGCTACAAAGGGGGTCTCTCCTCACCCTGGTTTCTGGGGGTCCCAGAGCAGCAGAGACCCCTCCTTGGAGAAGCCCAGAGAAGGAACATCTAAGAGCCTCCAAGGCCTGCCTGTCATGGAGAACCTACTTTGGGTTAAAACCAAGCTCTTGGGAAGGTCTTGTGGGGGCAGCAGGACCACAGAGCCCCCTCTCACACCTCCTCTCTCCACAGGAGGTTGACCAAGTCCACGCTGCTCCTCATCCCTCTCTTTGGGGTTCACTACGTGGTGTTTGCTCTCTTCCCCGAGCACGTCGGTGTGGATGCCCGGCTGTACTTCGAGCTGGTCCTCGGCTCCTACCAGGTGCAGGCTGGGGGAGAGGGGTAGGCAAAGTCCCCCTGTATCCCTCCCATCCCAAAATCACACCAGGAGCCCCTGGGATGTGCTCTGTGGGCTTTGCACTCTTTTGGGACAGGACTGTGTTCCCTCAAACACTGGGGTTGTGTCCTGGTGAACAACTTGCACTGATTCCCTGCTGCCCATGGGATGGGGTAAGAGGTGTGGGAGGATGTAAGTGCAGGTAGCAGATGAACGTGGAGGGGCCCAGCCCCTTTCTTGGGGTGAAAATTGCTCTTCCTGTCCTTTCCAGGGGTTCCTGGTGGCTCTGCTGTACTGTTTCCTGAATGGGGAGGTGAGTGTGTCCCCAGCACCAACCCCTGGGCACCACAGCCACAGAGTCCCACAGAGGGTGCACCAGTGCCAGACCTGTGTACACAATGGGGATCCCCATCCTCCTGCACCCCAAAACCCTGTGGAGCCCTCGGAGCAGCTCCTGCCCCTCCATTGGTGTTGGTTCAGGTCCAGGCTGAGATCAAGAGGAACTGGGGCAAGTGGCAGTCGTCCATGGAGAGCAATGTCTTCAACCTGGCCACCCAGGACTTCACAGCGTGACAAGGACAGCGTTTGGAGGGAACACCTCCTCAAGGTGGTGATGCTGGTGGGGCAGCTCCATGGCTACAGTCCCAAAAAGATGGAAAAAAAAGAGGATTCTGTAGGTTCTGAGTGTGGTATCCTCAGAGGGTGCTGTGAATGGCCACAGGAAAGGCTCTGCCTGCTCAGGTGCTGGTGACTCTTGTGGCTCCCTGACACAGTGTCTCACCCACCCAAAGCTCTCTTTGGGATATGACCAGAGATCCAGGCAAAGGGAAGAGACCTTTTCCTCTTTTCTGCCCCAAGAAAGGGCTGGAAACACAATTATCATTTCACAGAGGACACCTGATGTTTGAAGTGGCCCAGACACTGAAGGGATTTACTAATTTCCCTTATGGGAAGATGCCTAAAACACAGCCAGGAGCCATTCTGAGGGTGGGAGAAGCAAATACAGAGAGAGACAAAACCCCAGAGCTCCCTACAAAAGTCCACCAATGGCCTCATAAATCAGTTCCTCCTGGATTTCCAAAATGTTTCCCTTTCTTCCATGCTTGTTCAACTGAGAAAAATGTTTCCCCACCCTTGCCATGCCAGCTCTCCCAGGGCTTTTGCACTGAGAAATGGGACAGTTTGCAAGCAGTGGGACTCACTGGCTTCACTGTTTTCCAGGGATAACAAGGTTTTTGCCAATAAAATCTTGTTCTGAAGTCCAGCATTGCTTTTCAGAGGGTTGGTTTGCTCCACAAGCCCAGACAACTAGGTACCATGGGGGCTGGAGGGTGAAAACCCTGCCCATGATGTAATGCCTGGAAATCCCTCCCAGGGTGGGAATATCCCTTTTTCCTGCCTGGTGAAGCAACCAGGCTCTGGGCATGGCCATGGAGAGGAGATGGAGGAGGAAGGTGAGGAAGGGCACAAGGTGGTGCATCATGAGCTGTCCCAGAGATCCTGGGGTGCCCTGTCCCCTCTGGGTTGGAGATACCACCGCCACAGCACAGCCTGGCCCTGTTCCTTCCATGAGCTTCCTTCATCCTCCCAGACTCAGCTCCTGCCTTGGCAAACTGTCTCCAGGAGTGAGAGAGGCCTCGAATGCCCTTTCCAAACCTCCTGGCCTCTCCCAGCCTCACCATGCTCCAGAGACTCGAGCCACCGGATTTCGGCAGAGCTTCTCACACCACCTGGGTTGTCATTTCTCCATGTTGCCACATGTCCTTCCTTAAATAAAACCCACTTGCAGGATCTCCAGAGATCCCATCTGGTCTCATGAAGAGGCACTGAGAGGGAAACAAAGCCCCAGACCTGATTTGAGATGACATGAAAGGTGTTCCATTAAACAACCCCCCAATCCAACAGCATCTTCTGCATCACCAGACAGAAAACCTCCAGAGAAGCACAACAACTGTCAAATAAATGACTGCAGCCAGGAAGAGACCACAGGTGAATAGACATCCCTGTCTATCCCATCATTAGCGAGGAAGATGCTGTTTCAGGAGGGATGAGGTGGCAGAAGCAGTGGATTGTGCCATGGCTGGGGATGCTCAGTGGGAATGTCACAGCTGCCATAAAGCTTTGAAAAACACTGTGTTTGCATCTATTTTCAGCTGTAAATGGGTTTTCTGGGTGCTAAACTTGAACACCAAATGAGCTGCTGGGGTTTGCTGGGCTTTGAAGCCCATGGTCTCCATGGGCAGGAGCCCACAGCGGGTGTGGGAGGGATGTGCCACCACCACCACTGGGGACTGGGCATCACCCTCAGTCTGAAGGAAAGGTTTTCCAAAGGGTTTGCTCTGTCTCTGGTGTGGACCTTGCCCTGCAGCCACATAGAATCATAGAATCATGGAGTGGTTTGGGTTGGGAAGGACTTAAAAGCTCACCTTGTTCCATGCTCTGCCATGGACAGGGACACCTTCCACTATCCCAGGTTGATTCAAATCCCATCCAGCTGTCCTTGGACACTTCCAGGGATGGGGCAGCCACAGCTTCTCTGGGAAACTGGTGCCAGGGCCTCCCCACCCTCAGAGGGAAGAGTTTCTTCCTAAAGATTCCAACGATTAGAAATATCTTCCAACCTAAACATTTCTGATTCTGTATTTGGGAAAACTGAACCCAGGCAGAGCAGGGGCAGGTTTTCCCTGTCCCTTCTCCGGCATGACCGGGGATGCCACAGCCTTCACCGCCATCCCTCATCCCCTCCTGGAGGTCCTTCGTGTGTCCCCCCCGGGCTAGAGGGGTGTCCGGGGAGGGGGTGTTTTGCCTGGAGCCTGAGGGTGGCACTGCGGCCCCTCCGCAGGCACCGACATCGGATCAGGGTGTCAGCGCTGGAGCGCGGTGTCCCCACACAGCCCGGCGGGACACGGGCACAGCCGGCGGGGGGGACCCGGCCCATCCCGGGGTGCCAGCGCCCCGAGACTACAGGCCCCTGAGAACACAGGGAGTAAGGTAAGACACGCACTGCTTGGGGGGAGCGGCCACCCCAAGGCTTCGGGACGAGCTGGAACCTCCCAGGGTCCCCCCACAGCAGCCCCGGCCAGGCGAGGGTTAATCAGCCGTGGGGATGGGAATAGGGCTGGGAGCGCTGTGCCTTTTCCTGATGCTTCTTTCCCTGCCCGCATCCCCCGCTCCTCCCGGGGCTGCCAGGCCGCCCCGCCTGGGTGCGGAGGGTGCTTTGTACTTCCAGCCGCTCCATCCCGGCTCCGGGATGTTCCCGGCTCTGCAGCCTGGGGAATCCACCCTCCCTGTGTCCCGGCTCGCCGGGGCACCTTGTTTCCTGCCTGCTCTGTGCAGGGAGCTCCGACTCTGCCCAGCTCCTGCCCTCACACACCAGCGGAGACTGGTCCCACAGAGCCCCAGGGGTGCTGCCAGTCCCACGGCAGGGACAGCGCTGGCAGGAGAACTGGGGAGGGACTTCTGACAGGGCCTGGAGGGACAGGACAATGGGAATGGCTTCCCACTGCCAGGGTTCCCACTGGCAGGGTTAGATGGGATATTGGGAAGAAATTCCTGGCTGTGAGGGTGGGGAGGCCCTGGCACAGGGTGCCCAGAGAAGCTGTGGCTGCCCCATCCCTGGAAGTGTCCAAGGCCAGGTTGGAGCAACCTGGGACAGTGGAAGGTGTCCCTGCTCATAGCAACGGGCAGAACTGGATGAACTTTAAGGTCCCTTCCAGCCCAGACCATTCTATGAATCTGTGATTCCAGGACACATCCAGCACCACAAGCCAGGGCACCTCAAACACCCCAGGGTTCCACAGGCTGGACCAAGCATTGCCCTTATCCTACCTTGTCACCCAAAGGACACATTTTTTCCACCCAAATCAGTGCTGTGAGTATGTTTGGGTACCCCAAGCTCCCATTCTTGTTGGGATTTAGCTGTTTTTGCAGACAGAGCTGTGCCCTTGTGCCCCCTCCATGCTGGGCTGAGCACCTTAGGGTGCCCCTAGAAGAGCAGGAGACACATCCCAGAGTTTTCACCCTCCCATGCCTCATCCCAGATTTCTCTAGGCTCTAGGCAAAACAAAAAAGGACCTGTGCAGCTTGGACAGGCTTCCTGGCATTGACAAGGCTGGGCTTGGGGCAGCTGCAGCTGCTGGGAGCCACCAAACATCCCCTGAATTTCCTGTTGTGACCAATAGACAATGTGGAAAGTCCCCACAGTCACAGCAAGAGGATGTTCCTCGTCCCTGTTCTCCTCACCAGCCAAAATCACTGACCACTGGATTCACAGGAATGCTCTTTTCCCATGGATAGGGGTTGTTGCTTTGCTGCTGAGTTCCCAAAGGGCTCCTGGTGCAATCCCTGCCCTGTAGCAATCCCCTGGGAACTGACATGTGGCTCTTCACTCCCTCCTTCCCTTGGCTCGATCCACTCTGAGCCCGGCTGGGGCTCCAAGTCAGCAAGAAGAGCCCTGGGGTTGATTTTTAATTGAAGAAATCGATGTCTCCCAAATCACACCTCTGGCATCCTGTGTGCAGAGCTAATCCTGCACCACCTCTCCCCTGAGAGCCAAACCTGGGCTCCTGCCCTGCCTTATTCACAGTCTTGAACAGAAAAGGAAAATTATTGAGTGAAAAGGAGATTTGAGCCAAGGAACTTCTCTTCCCAGCTCCCTGGGTGCAGCCTTGGCCCTTTTTGTATCGATTGTGTGGGATGCTGGTGAGGACAAGGAGCCCCAGGGTGAGGGTCTGGAGGCAGGGAAGGGGATTGCCGTGGGAAAGCACCAGTGAGGGATGCCAGGCTGGGGAAGGCAGGTGCAGCAGCTCCCCTGAAGCCCCCACCAACCCTGGAAGGTTCCTACAGGGTATTTTGGGACTGGACAAGCAGCAGAAGGCACAGAGACAGTGACGCTGGAGAGATGATGAGCCTCCCCCGACCAGGCCGAATGCTGGGGTGGTTGGTTCACTCCCAACTCAGCCCTGAGCACCCCAAAAGGGGCGAGCCCTGCAAGCTGGGCACCCCTCCACACTCTCCTCCTAACCCTGAGTGCTCACAGAGCTTCCCTGTGTACCCCCAGAACTGCTTGGGCATTACAGGAGCACTCTGGCCCAGGAAGGGCCAGAGGGGAGACAACTCCTTGGCAAACCCCTCTTTCTGTGTCACTCTGGTTCTGGCTCGGCCCCACGAGTGCCCCCACGGGCAGGACATGCAGAGGGACACAGAGTGAGACATGTCAAAGCAGGGTGACCCTGCATGGCTCCGGCCATCCCGGCCATCCAATGCTCCTGGTGTGCAAGGGAATGTGGTGCTGGTGCAGAAGGGTGGGTATGGGGGGCGTGGAGAAAAAAAATTACAGACACCCCTCGTTTGAAAACAAGAGGAGGAGCCGCAGCCAGTGGTGGGTGCTGCACAATAGCAACAACGTTCCCAAAGAGCCACGGGCTCGGAGACAGCATTGGCAGCGGGGTTGGCACCGACTGTCGTCCCCCCCCCGCCCTCACAGTTGTCCCGCTGCTCTTCCCAGTTGCCTGTCACTGCTGGGAGAGGCCGACGGGGAGGTGCTGGCCAGGGTCGCCTCCACCTCCCCTCCAGCTCCCCATCTGGTGCCAACGCCACCCAGAGCCACCTCCACATCTGGGACACTGCTCCTCCACCGTGACAACCCCCGGTGGCCGCGTCCCCGGCCCCGAGCATGGCCGGGGTGGGCGCGGGGCAGGGGGGTCCCCTCGG
>WEIV01015496.1:128876-152126 GCA_013390005.1 Calyptomena viridis
CCCCTCGGGCAGGACCCCGGGAGCTCCGGGGGATGCGGCCGCGGGGGTTCGGGCACCGCCAGCCCCGTGATTGGCGCGGCGGGGGACGAATGCCACGGCTGAGACGGGCCGAGGCTACCTGAAGGACCCCGCATGTCCTCAGGTTTCACTCATGACCATCTGACAGCAGCGGCAGCTGCTCTGCCAACAGGCACTCGCTGAGCCAAAGCCTCCAGGAGTCGAAGGAGAGGGAAATTCTGGCCCTAAAAGGTCTCTCCTTGGGATTTCGCTCTCTCCACCCAACAGTAAGTACTGGGTTCAGCCCTGGGCTGCTGCCGGGGCAGCGGGCAGGGTCTATGGGGCCTTGGATGTCCCCAGGTTTGTCATTCTCGCTGTGTCTGGAGTGGTGTAAACAATGCCCGGGGCTCCACGGCCCGAGTGCCGGAGGTGGATGGGAGCAGGACAGTCCTCACGGTCACTGGGGTGGTGTTCAGGGCTGGAGGGACCTGCTGGACCCCTCTGCATGGAAAACAACCCGTGACGGGGGAGAAAGTTCCCACAAAGACACAGATAGGGCGTGGGGATGAGGGTACCAGCAGCCAGCGGACCCTCAGTGGCCACAGACCTGTGCCAGGACAAGAAGGGACAGTCAGGGACATGACAGGCAACTGGTTTCTGAGCCACCTTCCCACCCAGGGGAAGGGAGCTACAGGCAGAGCTTAAAAGTTGCAAGTCGCCTTTCTCCTGGCTTCTCCTCCTGGAGATCTAAATATAAACCCCGGCTTGGCCAAGCCAAGGTTGCAGGAAAGGTCTGCGGGTGCTTCGAAGTGTCTCCTTTCGGGAAGGCACATGTCCCTGCAGAGCCACTGTCCCCCGTGGAGGAGCAGGGAGGGACACCCGTGGGGAGAGGGGGATGAGGTGGGACCCCTCTGCCGTGCTGGAATGGCAGTGATGGGATGGCATGGAGGAGGGAGGCTGTTCACACACAAAGATTGCGGGTGCACAAGCACAGCCTAAAGCTCTGGGGTGCCAGGGAGGCAGGATAAGCCCAGTGTGGGGTTCAGGGCTTGGATCCCTCCATGGGAAGCAGAAAAACAGGCAGTGCCAAGGTGGGATGCAGCTCATTTTTGGGGTGCTGAGTTCTCCCTTGTGCTTGTGGCTGTGGGAGCTCCCGTCACTCGCGGCATGGACAGGGCTCACTGTGCACCCCCTGTGCCATTTTAGGGTTTATCCAGAGGCAACCAGCCCCCTGTCCCCCCATCCCTCACGGCTCCCTCACTCCCTGGAGCTGGTGGTGCTGAGTTGCAGGGTGAAATTTGCAGATAAGCACACACATTTCCTCCCCTGCCCACACATCCCCTGATGGAGATGTCAGCGATCAGCCTGGGAATGTGGCAGGTGAAGGATTGAACTTCGGGGAGACAGCAATTCCATAAAGCCCTGGGGACAGCAGGACATGCTAGTCAGTCCCATTGCACAGGAGACATCCTGAGTGGATTGATGCTGTCAGCACCAGAACTGCCTCCTCTAGTCTTTTCCAGGAAAATACCTGGAATTCATAACAGTTTTGGGGAGAAAAGAGCATATTTCCAAGTACTGGTTAAAGAGCACAAAGTCCTGCCTTGACTTGGCTGTGCTAATATTTAAATAGCATTTTTGATTTCCTGATGTGTGCAGAAGGGCCCAGTTCAGGGCAAAAGGGCCCTGTGGAGCTTCTAGGGCAGCTCTGGCCTCACTCAGAGAAGTTAGTTGGATGTGGGGCAGGAGAGCAAGCAGCAGCAGATCATGAGGACGCGTCCAGTACCCCTTTTGCTTTCAGCAGGTTGGACTAATGAGATCGTTTCTGTGTGAGGGAGGAAGGGGGAGAAAGTGATGGATGCTTTGGGGAATTGTAATGGCAAAGATCCCAATCATCACTCTGGAGATAGTGGGAAGGGTGCTCAGCCTCTGTGCCTGTTCCTGTCCAACTGCCTCCATCCTCAGTCCATACTGCCCTTGGAATGTCTCATCTTTATCCCTCTTCTCCATATCCACGTGGATTTGGGTGAGATCCCTTGGGAGATGGAGGGCAAGAGTGGTGGTGTGGGGATCAGCACCCAGAGGGCTGCCATGACTCCAGGTACCCCCTGCTGGTCCTGGTTTTCAAGGTGTCTGGTCCAAGGTATTGGGGTACAGTGGCTGTGATGGGAAAACCGTCATCCTTCAGCCCCGGGGATGTTGCGGGGATGTTGCAGGGATGTTGCAAATCCCGTGGGAGCATCAGATCTGGGACCTGCTCCCAGTGCTGTGTTAGTGATCCCTGTGGGAGCCGTGCCTTCCCTGGTATCCCTCAGAGGTGCTGCATCCCTGCTCCCTGTGCTCCATGAGTCTGGGGGACTCCAGGAGAACAGCAGGTCATTCCAGCCCCGCTGCATCCTCCCTTCCCCCACGCTGTCCCCTCGCTGCCTTCGCAGCACAGCTCAGATCTTTTCCAAGCCTGACATGGGAGCTGCTGGCAGGGAGGAGCAGGAGCTTTGGATGACACCCGAGTGCAGGCAGTGGGCAGTGGGCAAGCGCAGGGTCCCCTCATTAACCCTTCCCTGCCTGCTCGAGCCTCCACCATTGCCAACACCCCCCTCCCCTCCAAAATAAACCCAAATCCGGTGTCTCCTTTCCAGCAATCCCCTCCGGGGGGTCAGCAGGGACAGCGGGATGGCAGGAGGTGGGGATGGGGACGTATCCCGCGCTCCAGGAAGGAGGGGTCAGTGCGTTGCTGCAGGATGTTGCAAACTCCTATTTCCATCTGCGGCCGGGGAGAACATCCCGGGACTTCACAGCTCGCAGGCTGCGTGTGCCACCCCTGCCCCAGCACGGCAGGTACCCTCGGGCACCGGGTGCCACAGTCCCAGGAACTCCAGGACAGCAAAACTCAGTGAATTGGATGACATTAATTTCCCCGTGGCTTATGATGCTGGTGGCAGGAGTGGAGGCACCTCCACAGGGCTCATATTTTGGGGAGGTCAGTGGTTTATATCCTAGGGAATGGTGGTGTCTTCTCAGCATGTTCAGCATTAAGGATCTGGCTCTCTGAAGGAATCCAGTGACAGGATGGGCTCTGTCTCTTCAAGGATCTGGGGCCAGGGAGCAGCACCTTGTTTGGCAGGTGCAAAGCACCCATAGTGGTGGGGAACCCATGGAAGGTGCTCCTGCACACAAGGACTGTGCATCTTGTCCTTCTCCTCCGTGTAAATCCCCCAGGGCCAGCACAGCCTGTGGCTCACAGGTGTCCTTGTCCCAAAGTGCATCACAAGGCTGGAGTGGGTTGGCTGCTGCCAGGAAAGGGGCTGGAGACTGTTGGGAGATCTCCTCTATTCTGCTTGAGACAGGCAGTGTCCAGGAGGTGGAAAGAAATGGAGTAGCATCATTCCCTTAGCAGGGAGCTCATTCCATGTGTGCTTAAAATCACACAATTATGGGATGGCTTAGGTTGAAAAAAGCCTTAAAGTTCATCTTGTTCCACCCCCCTGCCATGGGCAGGGACACCTTCCACTATCCCAGGTGGCTCCAACCTGGCCTTGGACACTTCCAGGGATGGGGCAGCCACAGCTTCTCTGGGCACCCTGTGCCAGGGCCTCCCCACCCTCACAGCCAACAATTCCTCCCCAACATCCCATCTAACCCTGCCCCCTGGGAGTGGGGGGCCATTCCCCTTTGTCCTGTCACTCCCAGCCCTTGGCCAAAGTCCCTCTCCAGCTGTGACACCATCAGTGCTGTGGGTGACCTGTGGTGACACACAGTGGGTGGCCTTGGCTAGACTGGACCAACCTGGGGGACTGTGGTGGCACCTGAAGAGCAAGACTGTGCTGCAGCATCTCAGTGCCCCTGGTCTGGCTGGGAAAAGGCATCTGCTAGTGCTGGGCTCGCTCTGGAATTATTTTCCAAGGGCTCTCAGACCATCCCTTTTGCTGGGGAGCGGGTGGATTGCAGGCAGCAGGGATTCACCCAGCGCCCTGGCATGACAGATGCTGCTTGGAAGCATCCCACATTCCTGCCAGCACAGTGTGCTTGGGCCACACTTCAGGCAAAGGGACAAACACACCCAGAGGAGGGTAAAAAGCCATGGTGGTGACAGGAGTCAGCACAGGGGACATGTGCCTGACAGGAGCCAGAGGTGCTCAAAGGACTCGAGGTGTCTGAGCCACACAGCCCATGGGGCAAGTGCTTAAAAACCTCAGGAATTCAAAGGATTGTGGAAAGTGAAAAATTAATTTTGTCCTTGCTCTCTAAATCTTCTGATCCCACCCCATTTGATAATAGAGTGGGAAAAGGCCTGGGGGGACTTAATGTTCTTATTGGTGTTGTTCTCTTCTTATGAATACCAAGCACCCTCTGGTTTTACAGCAGAGCAGCTTAAAAACACAGTGAATTTCTAGAATTGCCACAGTGGTGGAGACCCAGAGTCCCACAGCAGTGTTGTAAGAGCCATTTGTTTGCAGAAGAAAATTTTGGAGACTTCATGTATCTTTCCAGATGGTGTTTGTAATGTAGTTACAGCAAAGCATTAAGGGATGACAATTTATCTGGGGATAGTAAACATCAGAGTCTTAAATAGCACATTATTGTGTTACAGAAAGGGACATAAACTGGTTTATATAATGGCTCATTTTGTCTGGCACAATTGAGGGTGTTTATCTGAGTTATTGATAGAAACACATATAATCCTGAAAACACTAAAGCAACTCCAGACTCTGCTTAGCACTTGGTAAATCACCCACCTGCAGGACTTAACATGAATCTCTCCACCCCCTGTGGACAGGAAAAAACCATTTTACATTAAATTTTTTAATTAATTTTTTTAATTTTTACATTAATTTTTTTCAATTTTCTTGCATTTTAAAAAAACCAAAAAACTCGTGGAACATACAGCAGGAAATAAATAAATAACCACCCCATGGGATTTTTCAAGCTGTGACATCCCATAGGATCATGCTGTAAGGTTTTTGTTCTTCAACCATCACACTTTACAACAAAGCTCTGTGTCACCCTGTACATTGGGCTGCACTGACCACACCAAGTGTCTGTGTCCTTGGGCTGGATTTGAACCGAATGCATGTTTTCCTGGCAGTGGGCCTCCCAGTCCATGGGATTTTTGGGGTTTAAGACCTATTTAATGCAGAAGGGACCCACTATGGAGGACTTCATGTGTGTGCAGAACGGCAAACTCGTGGCATGGCTCAGGGGTCATAGAATCATGGAATGGTTGAGTTGGAAAGGACCTTAAAGACCATTATGTTTTACTCCCCTGCCATGGGCAGAGACACCTCCCACTATCCCAGGTTGCTCCAGGCCTTGGACACTTCCAGGGATGGGGCAGCCACAGCTTCTCTGGGCACCCTGTGCCAGGGCCTCCCCACCCTCATAGGGAACAATTCCTTCCCAATATCCCATCTATTCCTGCCCTCTGGCAGTGGGAAGCCATTTGCTGTGTCCTGTCCCTCCATCCCTTGTCCCAAGTTCCTCTCCTGCTCTCCTGGAGCCCCTTTAGTCACTGGAGGTGGTTCTAAGGTCTCCCTGGAGTCTTCTCTTCCCAGGCTGAACACCCCCAGCTCTCCCAGCCTGGCTCCAGAGCAGAGGGGCTTCAGCCCTTGCACCATCTCTGTGGCCTCCTCTGGACTCATTCCAGTAGGTCCATGTCCCTGTTATGTTGGTGGCTCCAGAGCCAGATGCAGAATCCTGCCCTTACCTGCTGCCCACAATGCTGGGGGTCAGCCCAGGGCACGATTGGTTTCTGGGGCTGGAAGGCTCCTCCTGGGGAAGGGGGGATGTGCAGCAGGGAGTGTTTGTGGTGTTTGTGGCAGCCCTTGGGACACGTGTCACCGAAGGCCCATGGCTGAGCTGTGACTCACCCCCAAACCCTGCAGGGCCAGCTGGTCCCCATTGCACCATCCTGCCCCACCCCGGGGGTCCCCATGGGGACAAATAAACGGGATGCAGGGGTTGGGTTGTCCCATGTGCCTCTGGGTGCTGGTCGGGGTGGAAGTGGTGCCTCCCAGGAGGTTCTGGGCTGCAGGATCGTGCTCTCCATGTGCTGGGGTGAGTTTGGGTTGTGTGTGTAACAGGGTCTGGTTTCCTGAGCTGCTGGGTGCTGGCTCATCTCCCCTGGTGTTAACACAGCTCCAAGCGTGAGGGACAGCTCTGGTTTGGCACAGTCTGTCCCCTGCTCATTTCCTTTGTCACACGAGCCCCTTGTTCCTCACTAATCCCTGCTCCAGGGCCCCCGTGCCGGGCACTGCAAGCACTTGGCTGAGCATCACCTGGCTCTGCTGGTTCTTGCTGAATGAAGCTGATTTACACCTACTCATGGCCATTCCTAGGGGTTGTTTTCTCTCTTGGATCCGTGTCTGTGTTGGACTCTCGGGGGTTTTTACAGTGTCTCCTGTTAAGAGGATGAATTTTGCAGGGCAGGTTTGCAGGTAAACTCACCTTGCAGGAGGTAAGGGCGGCTCCTGGAGCTGTGTTTGAATGCTGCAGGTGCTCAGGGGTCCCATTGCTGCCCTCCTGAGTTCAGGGTATCCATAGGGCTGAGATCTCTCAGGAGCAGCTTGTCATCACTTGACACACCCCCAGTACAACAGTACAACAGGTACAACACCCCCAGTTGTACCTGTCCTTACTAACCCAGCCCTGACTATGGTGGGGGAACAACTGCATCTCTGTGGAGTGATTCCCCAGGAGACTCCAGGAGTGCAGATGCTCCCTGAGGAAGGGAGGAGCAGAGCTCCAGAGCCAGGGTGACCCAGCCACCCTGTGTCCCACACAGCCACGTGTCTGTGTGCAACAGCCAAGAATGTCCTTCCCCCTCTTCCTCAGCCCACAGGAGGTTATTTTCTGTGCAGAGATGAAGTGCCAGCTCTGGACAGGGTGACTCTCTCAGCAGCCTCAAAAGGGACACTGCCACCCTCCCATCTGTCCTGGTTAAACAGAACCTATTATGCAGCATCTCTGGTACCTCCCAAGCCACTCCTGTTATTTTGGAGCCTAATTTATTTGTATGTTGCCTCAGAGCAGCAAAAATATCAGAGGAACTGGAATTCCTCTCAAAGTGGAGCAGGGACTTCTCTCTCCTGGGCAAGGAGCTGCTCCCAGTTGCCTGCTGGTAATTGCTGCTGCTGAACTGGGAGGTGAGATGCTCATCCATGGTGTGCCATGGGAAGTGTGTCCAAAAGCTGCAGCTCATGTGTCCCAGCATAAAGGAGTTACCCAGCTTAGCTGGGCAGCCAAAATTTGAGAAGGCAATAAATAGTGGATCAGAGCTTTGTAGAGACATTATAAGTGACTGATTTCTCAGCAGGAAAGTCAATGGGTAGCAGTCTGCCTTTAATTAGGGATTCTCAGAGGACCCAGGTCTTGGAGAGCTGGGACAGAGCCCTGTGGGACCACAGGGGTGATTTGTGCCCAGGGCAGCACCTGTTGCTGGGCCTGAACTGCTTTTACCTATCGGAGGCGCAAAGAGTTTGATCCAGGTTATTTATAGCAGCTGCTATAAATGTGCCAGGATGTGCCAGGCCAGGAGCAGGGGGCTGCTCATCCCACCCCCATGGCCAGGGAGGCTGGTCCCAGGTTCAGCTGCTTCACCTGGGGTGCTGGGGCCAGGCTGCCCCACACGGTGTCCCAGCCACCCTGGTGTGGGAACTGGGCTCACTGGGGGACACAGGGGAGCTGAGCCCCTCACAGAGCCTGTGTTTGGCTCTTGGCTCCTCTTTAGGGAGGCAGTGATCTGCAGTGACTAGATATGCTGGTGAGTCCAAGGCTGTGGTGTGTGGGAGCTGGGCATGGGCTGAAGTCCTGATCTTGCTCCCTGGAGTCATCCCACTATCTCTGGGTGGACACAAAGGGGTAAGAGCAGAACCAGGTGCTGCAAAAGACCCCAAAATCTGCAAAGCATTTCTGTGCCCAGGGCAAGATGCCCATTGAGCCCTCCCAGTACAGCCTTGGGCAGTGCTGCCCACCCCCAGCATCTCCCTCCGTGGCCCTCCTGGCCCTTCTCTTCCTTTCTGCTCCCCTTCCCAGCTCCACGGTGCTGGCTCTGCCTCCCTTCTTGCCCCCTGTGCCCGTTGCTCTCCATCACCCCAGGATACAGGTTTCCCTGCCTCTCTGGCCCCTCAGCATTGCACCCCTGCCTGGTGCAGCTCCAGCAGCCTCTGCATCAGGACAGCACGGCACAAAAGCTTCTGCCCAGCGAGAGGAAGAGCAGACACGGGCTGAAACAAAGCTGGTGCTGTTTGCTCCAGCTCCCCTCCCGCTCTCACTCCCATCGGGAGAGGAATGAGCAGAGTCATGGGGCTGCAGAAACCCGAGCCCGGCGGTGATCGCTGCTGGCAGCTGGAGGCACAACCACCTCCAGCACACCACGGGCTGAGCACAGCGAGAGGGGCCAGGGCAGTGCTGGGGCTTGGAGGCTCCGGGCAAAGCACGGACCATGCACTGAAGGGTTGGACAGCAGCCTGCTGCTGAGGGGGATGGAGCCCCCCGCATGTCCCATAGCACAGGTTTGTCCTAACAGCTCTGCCAAACCCTGTCCCCAGGGAAATTGAGGGTGCCTGGAGCAACAAGCTCCTGTGAGTCCTCAGAATTGCCTGAAGGTGATTGCCTGAAGGAACGTCCCCCATGCGTGCTGTGGGTCCTGTCTGGATGGTGCTCTGGGGAGTTGGACTTGATGATCCTGATGGGTCCCTTCCAGCTGGAGATGTTTTATGATCCTGTCCACCAGTGTATCCCCTGCAGGATTCAGGGGATAAAGCCAAACACCTCCTCATGGTTTTAGCTTGAATTTTGAGGCCACTGGTATTGAGAGGTAGGTTTCCTGAGCTCCTCAAGCAGAATATGAAATGGGTGTAAATCCAGAATAACTCCATGAGGAACAGCAGTAGTGGTACTGCTGCCTCACTGCCCTTGCAGAGACACCTGTGGGGTGAAGTCCCACCTTTGGGGTCCAGCAGGATGGGGGTGAGATGGGCTGTGCCCCTCTGGGGTACCTGCTCTGGGATCTGCTTTGCAGTTGGGGCCACAATCTGGGTTGTAGCCAGACTCCACTTGGCAGTGATGTGACTCAGTTCATGTTAATTAATAACCCTGTTAAGCAAAGACAAAACTCTCCTTAAAACAAATAGAATCACAGAATCCTTCAGGCTGGAAAAGCCTTGCAGGATTATTGAGTCCAACTGTACCCCCAGCATGGCCAAGGCCACCACTGACCCATGTCCCCAAGTGCCACATCCACATGGATAGGGATTCCACCTCTGCCCTGGGCAGCCTATTTCAATGCCTGACCACCCTTTGCATGAAGAAACTTTCCCTAATATACAACCTAAACCTTCCCTGGCACTACTTGAGGTCGTTTCCTCTCATCCTGTCCCTTGTTCCCTGGGAGCAGAGCCCAACCCCTCCCCAACTCCACTCTCCTGTCAGGGAGTTGTGGAGAGTGAGAAGGTCCCCCCTGAGGCTCCTTTTCTCCAGGCTGAGCCCCCCCAGCTCCCTTGTGCTCCAGACCACAGATTTCAATACAACAATTGATGCCGTAGCCAGTTGATTTTGTTTTCAAAGGCTGCCCTTTCCAAAAGGCAGCAGGTTGCTGCCATCCCTCCAGCAGCTGCATTTTGAACGTGCAGCAAAGCCATGGTGCTGAGATTCAATTCAGCAGCAACAGCAAGAAACCGTGGTGGTTTCTAAAATGCAGTTACACTGCTCTGCTCAAAACCCATACCTCCCTGTGCCTTTGCTTTATCCCCTGGCTTTATGATCACCCCAGGAATGTCGTGATACCATTATGTACCCAGAGCCTCTCTTCCCATCAAGGTTATAAGTGTCCAGTTCTCTCTGATCACAAAGGACTGAGGGCTTCCAGCTCTCAGCATGGCAGGACTGAGGCTGTGAGGACTATTGATCCCAAAGCTTTTTCAAGGGCAGGTGCTCAGCAGCATCGCAGAAAGTTTTGCCAGAGGGATGCTTGTTTTGGAGAGGGTGAGGCACAGAGGTTGCAGCTATCCCAGTATCCCTGCAAAGCTGCAGTGAGTGTTAAGGAATATTGGGCTCCCTCCAGCACAAGGTGGTGGTTATGGGTCAATATCAAGGCCAAGCCAAGTCATGGGGCCTCAAAGCAAGAGCATTTCTGGTGTCAAGAAACCTTTGCCAGGCACCCCAAGCTCTCTCAGGGCATGGCAGACTCACCCTCTGAGTGCAGCCACCCCTCGCCTCCCCACTTCCAACTTCAACCCTTTTTGTTGTTCTGCTGCACTGAACTCTTATCTCTTCTAAACTACCCAGCCTATTCCTGTCTGGGGGGATGCATCCTGATCCCCAGAACATAAGAAAGTGTCATTATTGCTTTGCTTTTTAGCTCAAGATAAGACTTTAACCCCTTCCTGTTGGGGGCAGAGCCACGCAGCACTGCAGGTTCCCCTGGCTGGGTGCTGGGACATGGCCATGGCCCTGCAGGACCTGGATTCTCTGGCTGAGGAACCTCTTGTTTTGGGCACCACACGTCCCTTGCATGAGGTGCAGGAGGAAAGCTGTTGGTGCCCTTCCAAGGAGAGGCAGCTGGAGAGGTGCTGCTGCTGTCAAAGGTGTTTTGTTTTGCTGAACAACCACGTCTAGGTTGTGAAATTTCTTGTCTAACACATCCAGCTCGTGCCAGGGACACCAACTGCTCAGCTCATATGGTGCTCAGCCTCGTGGTTCCTTCTGATCAGAGGTGGAATGGGGATCTGGGAGGACAATTAGCTCAGTTGGTTAGAGCACGGTGCTGAAATGGCCCAGCATCACCAGCCAGGCCAGGGAGGGGATTGTCCCACTCTGCTCTGACCTGGGGCGTCCTTACCTGCAATATTGGGGCAGTTTGGGCACCACAATGTCAGAAAGACATTAAGCCATTAGAGAGTGTCCAAAGGAGGGACACAAGGATGGGGAAGGGTCTTGATGGGAAGTGTGTGAGGTTTAGCTGAGGGCACTTGGTGTGTTCAGGGGGAGAAGAGGAGCCTGAGGGGAGACCTCATTGCAGGGACAACTCCCTGGGCAGGGGCAGAGGAGGGGCAGGGACTGAGCTCTGCTCTGGGGGACCAGGGCCAGGAGCCAGGGAATGGCTGGAGTTGTGTCAGGGCGGGGGGAGGTTGGAGCTCAGCACAAGGTGGTTCTTTGCCCACAGGGTGGGGGGGCACTGCCCAGGCTCCCCAGGGCAGTGGGCACAGCCCCAAGGCTGCCAGAGCTCCAGGAGAGTTTAGACAATGCTTTCAGACACATGGGGTGACTCTTGGGGAGGGTTCTATGCAGGGCCAAGAGTTGGACTCAATGATCCTTGTGGGCCTCTTCCAACTCAGTGCATTCCATGATTCTGAGAAGGAGCACACGGGAAGGAGCACACGGGATGCTCCATCTGTGAGCGATCCAAAATGCCAGCTTTTCCCTGCAAGCTCAGTATTTCTTTTGTCTCTTTGGTGGTTTTTTTGGTGTATTTGGGGGAGACGTTGGTGGGTTTTGTTTATTCTGTGTCGTTAGCGGCAGATCCATTCTTGGTTTGATGGGGATTAGCAGGTGGCTGGTTATGGATTGGGGTTAGTGTTAGTGTTGTTTGTTGGGGTGTTGTTGGAGGGTTGTTGGGGTATTGGCGGTTGTGGGTGGACACTGTAGATGGAAGTGGGATGTTTGCCATGCAATTGGATTTTGGGGGTGTAGCTGCATTCTATTCTTGAGGAGTTGGGCAATTTTTAATTTCTAGTTGGGGGTTTGTTGTTGTCTTTATTTGTTGTTTTAGAGCTTGTTCGGGGGTCGTCTCAGGGGGCAATTCAGGCAGTGAGGCGCGGGGGGCCAAAAAGTAGTTTAATATAAAATGCCAGCTTTGGGAGTTGGGGATGGAGGCGTAATTCCTCTCTTTTTGAGGGCAAAGGAGTTTTGCTCGTGGCCAGGTCCACCACCCAGATCCTGCCACCACGTGAGCACAAATGCCCCAAGCCCACCCCAGCTGGCAGCTGAGCCCCCTGTCCCCGCAGGCTGGGTTCGGGCAGCCCGGCAGCAGAATGAGAGGATGGCCGGCCTGCCGCACATCCCGGGCCCCGAGAACCTCCGCCCCTTCACGCCCGCCTCGCTGGCTGCCATCGAGCAGCGCATGGCCGAGGCCGAGGCGCTCAAGATAAAGAGGCAGCAAGTGGAGATGCCCGAGGAAGAGGAGGTCAAGCCCAGCAGTGACCTGGAAGCCGGCAAGAACCTGCCCCTCATCTATGGTGACCCACCGCAGGAGCTCATCGGGACCCCGCTGGAGGACCTGGATCCTTTCTACAAGGACAAGAAGGTGAGGGGAACAGCTTAGCCTGTGGGTAGATTTGGTGTTAGAAAGAAAAAGATCAAAGCAGGGACCTTGTCTGCTTTCCACTGTGCCCCAGGGTCTAATCTGAGCCCATCTTGGTGACCCACAGCCCCAGAGTGTGGTTGTTTCTCCTCCAAAGCAGGATGTCTGACCCTTGGCAACACCCCAAGCCTGTGGGGGTCCAAACACACATAGAGGTCTCTCCTGTAATGACAGCACTTGTTCTGTGGGTGTTTTGGGCGTGTACAGAAGGGTTAACTCACCTCCCTCCTCTCTTCTCTCCACAGACATTCATAGTCCTCAACAAGGGAAAGGCCATCTTCCGCTTCTCAGCAACCCCTGCCCTCTACATGCTGGGCCCCTTCCACCCCATCCGCAGAGGAGCCATCAAAGTGCTCGTCCATTCATATCCTTGATCTCTGGGATGCTGCTCCACTGGTGAAACCCTGGTGCTCAGAGTGCAAACAGCCCTAGGAGAGAGCCCAGAGAAGGGTTTCATGATGGTATGGTGAGGAAACCTCCTGGGCTGGCCCCCACCATGGCCAGGACCTGCTGCCCAAGCAACCAGTGCTTTAGGAGTGAAGGTACCAAGTGTTCGGTTTTAGCTGGAAAGCAGAGGAATCAATTTGGTTGGAGAAGTGAGGAGGAGCTTCCTAGGAAGAGGTTCAAGGTATTTGAGGTAGGGAGAGACTCGGAAAGGAAAAATGTGTTTACAGATCAGGAGATCCTGGGATCCACCTGGGAAGTAAGGGAGGAGAGGAGCTCAAAGGATGCTTTGGGAGAGGAAAGGCAGATGAACCAGGACACTGCAGTGCAGAGAAGAAAACCTGAGCAGTGCTGGGGCTTTGGGTGTGAGACAAGCAGAGATGGAAAGGCAGGGAAGGACCCCCCAAGAGCAAGAGGGGCACTAGGGTGGGTGGGAAGTGATCCCTGCAGAGCCCTGGTGGCAGCAGGGGTTGGTGGCCAGGAGTAGGGGAGAAAAAGAAGGAGTGTTTGTGGCACAGGGGGCAGGGAGGCAGGGAAAGCTGTATCCTGGGATTATGGAAAGGAAGGAACACAGGGGGCAAGAAGGGAGAACCAGCACCATGGAGCTGGGAAGAGGGGCAGAAGGGGAGAGCCAGGACCACACATGGGAGCAAGGGGTCTACAGGGAATCTGTGGGCACTGAACTGATCCAGGAGACCTGCAGGAGGAGCAGGTCAGGGTGAGGGACCAAGGTGGGAGCCAGGGCAAGAGGAGCAGGGACACTTGGCTTCATAACCATGGGAAGGGGAAGATCCAGGCAACAGCCACAGCATTTCTCCTTGACCAGGTTTTAAATTATTCAGCATGTTCATCATGATCACGATTTTAACCAACTGCGTGTTTATGACCATGAGCAACCCCCCGGCGTGGTCCAAGAACGTGGAGTAAGTCCCTGAGCCCTCCCCCAGCCATGGGAGCCATCCCAGCCTGGCCATCCTGGGGAAGGACAGGAACAAGGCTGAGAGAGGGGTGCTGAGGTCCAGATACCCTTCAGAGCAGAAGAGGTGTCCCTGGGAGGTGCTGGTGGCCCTCCTGATCTAAGAAGGGATGTCCACACCCCACATTAGTCAATGCAAAGAGTAGGGGTGTTTCAGAGCTGCCCAAAATCTGGCGGGGTCCCCATGACAGGAGACCACTGCAGAGCAGCTTGGGTTGGGTTGGGTCAGCAGTGACAGTCTGGAGAGGGCAAGCAGATCCACCTGTCCAGGGAGCATGGACGACCCATCCCAGGTGAGACAGGGAAATCCAGCATTTCCTGCTGTGGTTCTGCACAGGGCTTTGTGCTGGGACATTACCAGGGATCAGAGGTGCTGCAGAATAGTCTCCAAAGGGATTGGTATCTCAAGGTGTCCCAACTTACCTTATGAGGTGAAAAGCTCCCCCAATGCTGAAGCACCCCAAAAAACCATCAGTCCCCCTAACTCAGGTCCCCAGGGTGGTCCCATTGTCAGGGGTAGACAAAACCTCATGCTGGTCCTTGGACCTGGGTGAGCATCCCCACAAGTCACCATTCCCATTCCAGATACGCCTTCACTGGGATCTACACCTTCGAGTCCCTCATCAAGATCCTGTCGAGAGGCTTCTGCATCGACGACTTCACATTCCTGCGGGACCCGTGGAACTGGCTGGACTTCATGGTCATCTCCATGGCGTGAGTTTGGTGGGATGGGGAGCACAGGAGAACTGGACACCACACCTGAAGGGGAAATTTGGGAAGGAGGGCTGAGAAATGGAGTGAGTGCCTGGAAAAGCCCCTGAAGCCCTTTCCTTTCCTGTCCTGCAGGTACATCACCGAGTTCGTGGACCTGGGGAACATCTCTGCTCTCAGGACCTTCCGTGTCCTCCGTGCCTTGAAAACCATCACTGTGATACCAGGTGGGACTTAAAGAAGGGCCCTTCCCTCCATGTCCTCCCCTGAGCTCAGGTATTCCCACCATCCACAGCAATTCCTTGTTCTTTGACAGCTCTGAACAGAGGAAATAAGGTATCCCAAACTTAAAATTTTCCACACAGTTCAGCTTTTGGGTCCGGTCCTGCTGATTTACATGTTGAAATTAGCTGCACTCCCTGGGTTGTTTGTCAGGGAAAGCTTCTGATGAGCCAGACATTGTTTTTAGGGCTCCTTGGAGATGCCTCAAGGGGAGTTTGTGCTCACAAAGGGGTTATAGGCTCAATAAACCAAGTCACTCGATTTTGGAGGCATGGACTCAGTTTTGTCCCCATTGCTGGTTGCTTTGGTGCTGAGATTGAGATATTTAATGGGTATTAGTGCAAGAACCACGTGGTGAGTGTTTAACTCACCCCAAACATCCTGCCTGTGGTGTGAGGAACACGTTATCAATTATCTCTGGTGGCTGATCCCCAAATCTGATACCATTTCAACACCCTGCTTTGGTACCACCTGATGCAAGCACACAGAAATGATCACTCAGACCCCCTGAAGAAGCACGAGACTGAACTGAAAATGATAACTCCTTGTGGTGAATAAATTCCCATATCCTTGCAGCCTTCAGAGCTTTGGAGTTCATATTTGTATGTTTTTGTGCCTCCATCAAATGGGCTAAAAATGGCATTTAGCAAAACGTAAGCTGTGCTCCTTTTGGGAATGACATTCCCCAAAGGCTCTGCAGAAATAGCAGTAGCAAAAATAAGCTGGTTTAGAAGGGCTGACCTCAACTGTTTCCCAACATAGACAAAACCCTTGGAGAACAGAGTTTTACCTAAATAGTTTGGGGAGCAAGGAGCTGGCACAATGAAAGGGCTAAAAATCCTGTCCTTGGAGAATTGCCTCCATGTGAGAAAGCTCTGTGCTCAGAGATCCTTCTAAGATCAATGTTGTGATGTGTCAGCATCATCCATGTAGACCTTGGGTGCTGGGAACACCCTTCTCCAGGGCAAAAGCCCACCGAGGATCCATGGGTGAGGCTCCTCTGTGGAGGAAACAGCAAAGCTGGGGGGAGAGATGAGTTAATCCAAGTGCTTCATGCAGATGTCACTTTGTCACCTTCACTTGGACGTGCTGGGGATTCTCCAGCTTGAAGGGGTCAGGATGGAGGGTCTGGCTGGGCTCCCCACAACCCATGGGAAAGCAGCACTTAGTGTTGGACACCAAAACATGGTGTTGGACACCAAAACATGGTGTTGGACTATGGAGGCCTTTCTGGAGCTGAGACCAGTGCTCAGCGTCATCCAGCTGGGCCTGCAAAGAACTTTTCCATGTGCCACTGTAGAGGTTTGGGCCAAAAAGACCCAGATGGTGGGATTTGGGGAAAACAGAAAGTCCAAAGGATTTGCCAGGCTGAGATGAGCTTTGGCTTGTGATATCCCAGGGTTGGGATGAGGAGGTTTGGCCAGCACTGGTCCAAGGGTGACAGTTTTGGGGGAGGGTTTATACTGCCCAGCAACGTGTGGGGACAGAGGGGCACCTGGCATGTGACATGGGACACAGATCTGGGGGGCCTGAGCACATGAGGGGAACTCAGTGATGCCACAAGTCCCCATCAGATCCAGCACCTTTTGGGAACACCAGAGCACATTCCCCCACAATTAGCAAACAAGCAATTAGCTCAGTAGTGACACCTCCCCCCAGGGCTGAAGACGATCGTTGGGGCTCTGATCCAGTCGGTGAAGAAGCTCTCAGACGTCATGATCCTCACAGTCTTCTGCCTGAGCGTGTTCGCCCTGATCGGGCTCCAGCTCTTCATGGGGAACCTCCGGCAGAAGTGTGTGCGCTGGCCCCCCCCCAACGACACCTTCCTGGGGGACTTGGGGCTGGACAACGACTCGTTGGTCAACTCAACCTTCTACGACAACTTCATGGATGACTTTGCCAGCAACTTCACCAGCAACTTCACCAGCAACTTCACCAGCAACAGCACCTTTGATTTCGACGCCTACATCAATGATGAAGGTGAACACCCGTGCAGCCCCTTCTCCACTCACCCATCACCCTGGTTTGCTCCTCAGTTTCCCTGCCTTTCCCATGCCAGAAAATCAATGCGGGGTTTATTTATCTATTTATTTATTTATTTATTTGTTGTTATGTCTTGCTCTTTCCCCAACTGCAAAGCCAATTTCTACTTCCTGGATGGAGCCCTTGATGCCCTGCTCTGTGGGAACAGCAGCGATGCTGGGTGAGTGCAGCCCTGGATCCCTGGGAAGAGATGGGAGAGCTGGTGCACCCTGTGGGACCACTGACACTTGGGATGGGACAAGGTCAGGACTAGGAATGTGGCTCTGCAGGTGAACAGTGCAGGAATCCCAACAGATCAGCTTGGGAGGGAATGGGTCTGAGCATCTCCATGGTATCATCTTGGAGAAGGGTATTTGTTGGAGCATCCCAATGGTCTCAGCTTGATAGGATATGGATCATTCCAGGCATCCCAACTGTATCAGTCTGGGGAGGTATCCTTTGGATCCCAATGGCATCAGCTGTGGGGGAGTGAGTCTGGGCATCCCAGCTCTATCAGTTTTGGAGGGTATTGGTTCATGCACCCCAACTGTATCAGTCTGGGAAGGTATACTTTGGAGCATCCTAATGGAATCATCCTGACAGGGTATCAGTCTGAGCATCCTGACTGTATCAGCTTGGGAAAGTGTTGTTCACTGCATCCCAATGGCATCAGTCTGGGGGGACATCCATCCAGGCATCCTAATTGTATCAGCTTGGGTGGATATCAGTTGGACTATCCCCCTGGTATCAGCTATTTGGGGGAGCAGTCTGGGCATCCTGACCATATCAGTGTTGGAAGCACATCAATCCAGGCATCCCAACTGTATCACTCTGGGAGGGAATTGATCAGAGCATCCTGGTGGTATCAGTTCGGGGGGATACCAGTCCTGACTGTATCAGCTTGAGGGAGGGGGTCCAGGTATCCCAATGATATCAGCTTTGGAGAAGGTGGTATCAATCCAGATATCCAGGTATCAGTTGTGGGGGGGGTATCAGTCCAGGCATCCCACCTGTATCAGCCTGGAGGGGAGGATCCCGCCCGATACATCCCCAGGGATGGAGAGTTTGGCTGTGGGTGCCAGAGGGGCAGTTTGGGGGGGCTCACACCAGCTGCCCCCATGGCTCCCTTGGCAGGAAGTGCCCCGAAGGATACCAGTGCATGAAGGCAGGGAGGAACCCCAACTATGGCTACACCAGCTACGACACCTTCAGCTGGGCTTTCCTGGCCCTCTTCCGCCTCATGACTCAGGACTACTGGGAGAACCTCTTCCAGCTGGTAGGCACCACATTTCTGTCCTTGTACAAAAGCTCTTCTGGTTTCAGTGCTGCCCATGGTCTAGGAAAGGTGAAAAGTCATTGTCTGGAAACTTGACAGACCTTGTCCTGTGGTTTATGGATCCAACCAGGATCAGCAGAGATGGCACATGGGCCCTTCTAGTTCTCTGACCTGAGAATGCAGTTTATTTTCCAGGGCAAACCTAGGTGTGTTTTCAGCTCTGTCATGGAAATTAGGATTTATAAGGGTATTTAGTGCATCTCTGGCTTGAGCTGAGGGAGAGGGTAAGGAGGAGAAGCCAGGTCCCTTGTCCCCTCATTGAGTCATCCTCCAGGGAGACATCACAAAATCCCAGCTGACCCTGGGTCCAGACGCTGTCCAGGTAATAATGACCCTGCATATCCACCCATGTCCTCTGGAAAGGATTATACCCAGATCCAGAGTTAGAAAAGGACCACTTTGGCCCAAGGGTGAGACCTGAGAAGTTGGGGGTGAGGGACATCAGCCCCTCACAGCAAAGTGAGTCACTGATGAAACCTTATCCCACCTCCACACACGCCCGCAGCCCTTGGGAACCAGAGGGGTGTGCCAAGATTTCTGCTGTCTCCCACAAATCCTGACCCAGTGCTGTGGACTGCAGAAGGTCCACTGGACAAGGACCAGCCCTTGGGGAAGATGCAAGCAAAATATTGTCCTCCAGCCCCAAATGGGAGGGTGTCTCAGTGCAGGGTCTCTCCTTGGCAGCATCTCCAAAGCAACACTGTGACAGCCCTGCCTCCTCTTTCCACAGACACTGCGTGCAGCAGGGAAAACCTACATGATCTTCTTTGTGGTGGTGATTTTCCTTGGTTCCTTCTACCTTATCAACCTCATCCTGGCAGTGGTGGCCATGGCTTATGCGGAACAGAACGATGCCACGATGCTGGAGGAGCAGCAGAAGGAGGAGGAATTTCAGCAGCTCATGGAGCAGCTGAAGAAGCAACAAGAGGAGCAAGAAAAGCTGGTTGGTGGGAAGTGTGGAGGCCAAAATCTTAGGAATGGTGGGAGAAAATGGAGGCACATGGTGGTGCCTCTTTTAATGTAAAATCAAAGCATGAGCCCATTTGGTTCATAGGAAGACAAGAAAATAATGAAGTAGCTATTTTGTGGGTCACAGCTGAATCAAAATACTGAGATATAATCCTGTGTGGGGAAAAAAAGAAAAGCTGAGAAGATTTAATTTTGACATCCAAATCCCAGCACAGGGAGCACTGGGAGGCAGCAGAGGGGAGCAGCACAGAGGGGTTGTGGTGTTTGAAAGGAGATGAGGGACAAGGCAGAAAAGGCACCAGAACTAACAATGAATCTCCCTGGAGCACAGCACGAGCAGGAAGCTTGGCAGGGAACTTGGGCACAGAGTCACCAGGGTACCAAAGAGGTGCTCAAAGAAGATGAGGCAGCTGCAGCAAAGCTTTTTGCTCTGGCCTGGAGACAGAAGAAAAGGCTTGAGAGACCCTGAGACTCACTGGGGAAGTTCTGGTGTCCTTAGGGGAGCCAAGGAAACCTGGCCTAGTTGAAGGTGTCCCTGCTCATTGCAGGAGGGTTGGAAATGAATGGTCTTTAAGGTCCTTTCCAACCCAAACCATTCTGTGATTGCATGAATACCAGGTTGTAAGGGACCTCCAGGATCATCTGTTCCAAAGTTCTTGGCAAAAGCACGACCTGGACAAGAGCCATTTGCTCCATTCCTGCCCTGGGGTGTTACCTTAACCATTTTCTGGTACTTGTGAGTGTCTTTTCAACACAATGTGCCTATAAAATCACGGCCAAGAGCCTCTGTAATGTCTGGTACTGCAGCCCAGCCACTCTTCACCTCTCATCATCATTTTGGTCTGTCAGCAACATCCACAGGAGCCATCCCTGCAAATCTGTTAGTTTGGGCAAACCACCAGCTCCTTTGCGTGTAGAGAGATACAAAACAATGTTTTATTCTCTCTAGAGCCTCCCTGTTGTTGCTCATCTGTGCTGAGCCATAACATCCTCTGAGGAAGTGGCTTGTTCTTATCTGGCTGCTGCTGTTGGCAGGATGGGGCTGAGCAAGGCCAGACCAAGGGGCTCCAGGGCTGGGGATCAGGCTGGGCAAATTAACCAGGCGTTGCCCAAAGGCTTTATTGAGGGTTGTTATTCCTTTACAGCCACTTAGAGAAACTAAAAAGACAGAGAGAAGAAGGCTGAGAGTGAGGGCAAAGCACCTACAAGAAATGGGAGCTTGGATCTGTTTAATATCCCAAGACTGAGTGTGGAAATTGTGTTGGATCTCAGCGATGTGCTGTGGGAACAGAGATGTTCCTACTCCTCTGTGGCATCCTTAGGGTGCAGTAAACTTCAATTTTAATAGCGCTGTCAGAAAGAAAAAACAAAAATAGATAATAGGACATGCAATAAAGACAGTAATATAACATTTGGGGGGAAAATAAATTAAATTTTGACTCAAGCATTCATGAACTTAGTGCAAGTCCAAAAATCTTGGAGATCACATTTCAGCAAGAGCTTTGAGGATTTTTCTTCTTTCCCATTTGGGATGAAAACATGTTTAAATGGTTGAAGTTTCCTGCAAGACAGAACTGAGAAGATCTGCATAGTTTTGCCCTCATAAATTATTCACCCTGAGCAAATCTGAACACATCTCATTTGCCTGTGCAGAGAGTCCAGTGCAAGTGAAAGGGAAAGGCTTGGAACTGCTGATGAGCTACTGCAAAGTGGTGTAGAATCCCAGAATGGTTTGGGTTGGGAGGGACCCCAACCACCCCCTCCCACGGGCAGGGACACCTTCCACTATCCCAGGCTGCTCCAAGCCCTGTCCAACCTGGCCTTGGACCCTTCCAGGGAGGGAAGGGAATATCCCAACCCCTCTGTAGCCCGTGGCACATGGGTGATGGGGCTGTGGGTCTGCAGTTGCAGGAGCGACGATCCAGCGGCGATTCCCTGCCCAGCGCGGCCGACAAGGAGCACGACTCGGACCTCAACAGTGACCAGGACAAGGCAAAGGACTGCAACGGGCAAGTGGTGCCCAAGATCACCCTGCAGAGATCTGATACAGTGATTGATGTACGTGCCTGGCTCTGCCTCTGCCGTCCCCTGAGGGTGCCCACTCATAAACCCCCTGGAGGGACAGATTTGTGCCCAGCCCGTTGTGGGTTGTGTCCTACGGGCCTTCAGCCCGCCTGGGGTGCCCCCTTTGCACCTCGAGGTGTCTCCAGACCGTGCCCTTCTTTCTGCCTGCTCTGTCTTTCAGTGCATTAAATAACTGCACCCATCCCTCCCCTCCTTCTAGTTCAACCCAACCACTGAGTTGGAGAAGCCAGACCTCAACCACCTCACTGTGGGCAACCAAGACGGGCCAGGGCTCGAGAAGAGGGTGGGAAGTGCCATCAGTGTCATCTCCAATGCTGTGGAAGGTACATCTGGGTGAGGGCTGTGGGTGCCCTGTGGTGTGTTGGTGGGTTTGTGTTGGTGATAGTGGTTGTCCCAAATCCCCATGTGAGGGATGGCTCTGGCCCTGGGATCTCTGTACAAGGTCAGGGTACAGAGTGATGCTAAAGCAAAGCTTCTCATCCCAGCTCACTTGCCTGGAGGCAATAATCCAATGTCTCAAGCAAATAAATGGGATTACAATTGATTAGAGCAGTCTCCAGAGCCAACTGGGAGCTGTTGAGCAACTTCCTAGGAGCTGCTGTCTCAGCTTCAGCAAAAATCACCACACACTCAGCAACAGGCTCTGTTCTCCCAGAGAATGGGCAGGAAACCCTCTGGCCACCCCAGAGCAGTTCCCTTGGGTGTCCCTGCAATCTCAGCACAGCAGGGACACCTCAAATCCTGCCCAGGGGCTGAGAGCAGGACTGGATCCACAGTTCCCTGACTGATCTGCCTTTCCATCCCTCTCTGATTTGGAGGGTAAGGTCTGCAAAATATCACAAAATATCACTAGAGCACAGCAAGGCTCCTTTTATCCCCCATACTTTTTGGCTGTCACAATATAAGAAAGATCTAAAGCTATTAGAAAGTGTCCAAAGGAGGTCTAAGAAAATGGTGAAAGGTCTGGAGGGGCCATAGGAGTTGGAGCTGAGGCAACTTGGTTTGTTCAGATGGAGAAGTGGAGCCTGAGGTCAGTCCCCATTGAGGTCTGCAGCTTCCTCAGGAGGGGCAGCTCCAACCTCTGCTCTGTGTGAGCAGGGACAGGACCCAGGGAATGGCTGGAGTTGTGTCAGGGCAGGGGGAGGTTGGATCTCAGGAAAAGGTTCCACCCCAGAGGGGGGGTGGGCACTGCCCAGGCTCCCCAGGGTTTGGGCACAGCCCCAAGGCTGCCAGAGCTCCAGGAGGGTTTGGCCAACACTCAGGGACAGGGTGGGATTGTTGGGGTGTCCTGGGCAGGGCCAGGAGTTGGACTCAATGATCCCAACTCAGGATATTCTATGATATTAAACCCACAGATCATCTAGAGTTGGTTCAGGGCCCCTGGAGAAGTCACTCCTAGTGGGTCAGCACTTGCCCACCAAGGTGAGGACAGGATAACCCTACATTGATGCCATTTTCTTTTGCTGCCCTCAGAGCTGGAGGAAGCCCACCAGAAGTGCCCGCCCTGGTGGTACAAATTTGCCCACACATTCCTGGTCTGGAATTGCTGTGCTCCCTGGGTGAAGCTGAAGGAGTTTGTCAAGCTGGTGGTGATGGACCCCTTTGTGGACCTGGGCATCACCATCTGCATCGTGCTCAACACAGTCTTCATGGCCATGGAGCATTATCCCATGACGGAGGAGTTTGAGAATGTGCTGACTGTGGGCAACCTGGTAGGCAGCTCTGGGCACCCCACCCTTGCTGTTTAGAGCCACTGCAGCCCCACCTCCCACCCTGTGGGCAGATCCCCTCTTCTGCTGCTGTTGTGACACTCAAACTGTGGATTCCTCCCTGGAAATGTGTCCCAGATGCTGAGAAAGTGCTGCAGGGATCTGACCACAGCATCCCTGTGCAAGGCTGGACTTCAGGATGGCCCAGACCAAGGGGGTGGGATCCATCATTCCCTGCTCCCCTCCTGCTGCAGCCTCTGCCTGGCTTGGTGCATCTCCAGTGTGGCTGTGGCCTTGCAGAGCCATCCTGGGGCATCCTCTACATCACACGTCACTGTCAGGCATGAGCTGCTGCCAGCCT
>WEIV01015496.1:153011-168929 GCA_013390005.1 Calyptomena viridis
AGGCTGAGGGCACTTGGTTTGTTCAGCTGCAGGAGACTGAGGGCAGAGCTCAGTGGGGGCTGTAACATCCTCCCGAGGGGCAGCTCCAACCTCTGCTCTGTGTGAGCAGGGACAGCACCTGGAATGGCTGGAATTGGGTTTAGGTTGGAGCTCAGGGAAAGGTTCTTTATGCAGAGGGTGGGTGGGCACTGCCCAGGCTCCCCAGGGTTTGGGCACAGCCCCAAGGCTGCCAGAGCTCCAGGAGGGTTTGGCCAACACTCAGGGACAGGGTGGGATTGTTGGGGTGTCCTGGGCAGGGCCAGGAGTTGGACTCAATGATCCCAACTCAGGATATTCTATGATATTAAACCCACAGATCATCTAGAGTTGGTTCAGGGCCCCTGGAGAAGTCACTCCTAGTGGGTCAGCACTTGCCCACCAAGGTGAGGACAGGATAACCCTACATTGATGCCATTTTCTTTTGCTGCCCTCAGAGCTGGAGGAAGCCCACCAGAAGTGCCCGCCCTGGTGGTACAAATTTGCCCACACATTCCTGGTCTGGAATTGCTGTGCTCCCTGGGTGAAGCTGAAGGAGTTTGTCAAGCTGGTGGTGATGGACCCCTTTGTGGACCTGGGCATCACCATCTGCATCGTGCTCAACACAGTCTTCATGGCCATGGAGCATTATCCCATGACGGAGGAGTTTGAGAATGTGCTGACTGTGGGCAACCTGGTAGGCAGCTCTGGGCACCCCACCCTTGCTGTTTAGAGCCACTGCAGCCCCACCTCCCACCCTGTGGGCAGATCCCCTCTTCTGCTGCTGTTGTGACACTCAAACTGTGGATTCCTCCCTGGAAATGTGTCCCAGATGCTGAGAAAGTGCTGCAGGGATCTGACCACAGCATCCCTGTGCAAGGCTGGACTTCAGGATGGCCCAGACCAAGGGGGTGGGATCCATCATTCCCTGCTCCCCTCCTGCTGCAGCCTCTGCCTGGCTTGGTGCATCTCCAAGCTGTGTGGCTGTGGCCTTGCAGAGCCATCCTGGGACATCCTCTACATCACACGTCATTGTCAGGCATGAGCTGCTGCCAGCCTTGGCTGCCACCACAATGTCCTCGTGACGCTGGGTGGCCTTGGGGCAGAAGAGAGGGAAATCCAGACCGTGGGAGCAAACAGGTCGCCACTGAGCAGGAAACAATCACACTGGCAGTACTAAAAATAGTAATAATCAGGGCTTTTCCTGGTGAAATTGCTGCAAATCTGTGTTGCCCTGGTTTTCTAGGGGCATTTAGCACCCAGCTGAGGCAGCTCCTGCTCAGAATTCAGGGCAAATGGCTTTGAGCTGGGAGGAAACTGCTGGTGGGACAAGTCCAGGAGGCCCCTGGTAGCTGTGGGAAATGCTTTGAGGGATGGGAGAGCTCCCCTCTCCTCTCCTGCCACCTTGCCCTGCTCCAGCACCTGCTGAGATCTGAGTGAGATCTCTGCTGAGATCTGGCCCTGGAGTGACAGGTGCCAGTGCCCGGGGAGGGCAGGACGCCGGGCAGCACATTGGCACATTTCTGCTTTGTCTCTGGTTTCATTCAGGAAATACAAGGGGATTAATGGGCTGGTGGTCAAGGCACGGTCTCGCTGCAGGACAGCTCAGCCCTTCCTTTGGGTCAGCAGCAGATTCTGGCTGGGGATGATCAGCTGGGAAAGGGCCAGGTAGGGATGGGAACAGGAGGAGCAGCTCCCACTGAGCTGTGGTTTCCCCCCAGATTTCCTGTCTGTGCCAAAGATTAAAGCTGCAGTGCTGCTGCCTGTCTCGTGCAGGCTGTGAAGGACAAGAGCAGGGACCAGCTGGCAGGAGCAGAGCAGGGCACGTCTGTGGGCTGGCATGCAAGGGGCATGTGAGGACCATCCCCTGGGATGTTGGAGCAGGAGCATCCCTGCATCCTTTCCTCCCTGCTCAGTGGAGGCACAGATCTGTGCATCCCAATGCCATCCACATCCAGCATAAATCTATCAACAGGCCACTCTGCACGTGCTGTGTCATGGAATTGCCTCAAGGATGTTAATTGTCACATTGCTGAGCCCTCTCGGGAGTAACGTGATAATTCACAGAGCTGTTGTAGTCCCAGGAAAGGAGTAAAGTGTGAAATCCAGCTCAGCTGTCACAGGGCTCAGGGAGGGCCAGGGGCATCCCAGTAGCAGCCAAGTGTGCAATGCTGGGCATCTGTGATTCACCGACCATTCAAAAGGGGTCTCTTTGCCAATGAAACTTTTATTTTTAATTTCCACATGCCAACACACACCTTTGTGTCCCTCCAGAAGCAATTGGTCACCAGTACTCCCACTCTGGCTTCACCAGCCACACTGGGCAGCAGCTGGGGAGTTTGTTCCCAACTGGAACTGGACCTAAAGGGGCAAAATCCGTTGGGAATACACCAAAAAAGAGATGTGCTCCCCACCCCAAGGCTCTGCACTGACTTACAAGCCAAGTGACAGGGTGCTGCTTCCCACAGGTCTTCACAGGGATCTTCACGGCAGAGATGGTCCTGAAGCTGATTGCTCTGGATCCCTACGAGTATTTCCAGCAGGGCTGGAACATCTTCGACAGCATCATCGTCACCCTGAGCCTGGTGGAGCTGGGCTTGGCCAACGTTCAAGGGCTCTCTGTGCTCCGTTCCTTCCGCTTGGTACGTGTTGGGGGGACTCAGAGTGCCTGGGGGTCGTGGATGTGGTTGGCACCAGGATGGAGATGGCTTGTCCAGACTCCCTCATGGTGGTCACCAACTTGTTCCCTGCTAAAGATAACCCTGAGAGTCAAGTTAAATATTCAGGAAAGTCAGAGGGCGTTTAACCTCTCCTGCCTTAGTAAAACAGCCCCGTGAAGGTCTGATCGCAGCGTCGCAGCCTTGCTGACACCTGGTGGCAATGCCAGCCCCGGCCGAGCCAACACCTTCCTTCTTTCCTTCCCACAGCTGAGGGTTTTCAAGCTCGCCAAGTCCTGGCCCACCCTCAACATGCTCATCAAGATCATCGGCAACTCAGTGGGCGCCCTGGGGAACCTCACGCTGGTGCTGGCCATCATCGTCTTCATCTTCGCCGTGGTGGGGATGCAGCTCTTCGGGAAGAGCTACATCGAGTGTGTGTGCAAGATCTCCGTGGACTGCACGCTGCCCCGCTGGCACATGAATGACTTCTTCCACTCCTTCCTCATCGTCTTCCGCATCCTCTGCGGGGAGTGGATCGAGACCATGTGGGACTGCATGGAGGTGGCCGGCCAGACCATGTGCCTCATCGTCTTCATGATGGTCATGGTCATCGGGAACCTCGTGGTGAGTCTTGGAGCTGGGGGGGACCCACGCTGGAAGGTGGGGCGCAAGGGCAGGGGGGTGTCATGGGGTGGGGACACCTCTGTCCAGCCCAGCTCATCTACAGGGCTGGTTGGAGCTGGACAGGAGCACTGGCACAGGCTCCACGTCCCTCCTGCAGGCCTGGTGGGATGTTCGTTGTGTCAGCTCTGTGTGAAATGGGGCGAGAAGAGATTTCTGAGGGACCTTCAGCTCAAACCAGAGCAGGAACAGAAGGGGAAACTGAGGCACAGAAAACAACAATGGGCTTTAAGCAGAGGCAGGAGCAACTCTGGGACAAAACAGAGCCCAGCTTCAAGCTCTTATCCTCATGCCTTTTCAGGCTTTCCTCTTCCATTTCCCACCCTCCTGTGATGTGGGATGGAGGCAGGGCTCTCTCCAGCCCATCCCAGGGCTGGCCCTTTGCTCTGGGTGCTTTTGGGAGCAGCCTCCCCACAAGGCTCTTGCAAATTCCCAACATCCCCAGTCCTCACCACATCCAGGTGACATCTGGTGATGCACAACCCCTTTGCACCTCCTTGCCCGGGTCCCGGTGACTCCCTGCTCCCCATCACTCCTCCCTGCCCCCGCTAACCCAAGCTGCCTGTGCTGCCTGTCCTGCAGGTTTGCAAGTTCCAGGCGAGCGTGAAATCCTTTCTAAACTTGGTAACCCTCTCGCTGGCAGCTTTGAAGCTTGTTTTCCAGCCTGCATGGGCCCTGCTCTCCCTTCTCGAGGAGCAGGGCAGGGGAGGGAAGTGGGGGCCTGCCTGAATCGCTCCTGTTACTTGCCGGGGTTGTGTAAGCCTTTTGGAATTTGCTTTGAAAAACTATCTGCCCGGGGAGCTGCTGACGCCTCCGTCCCCAGGGAGGCTGGCACAGCCCTCCAGGGGGAAGAAAGTAGCACCAGGGAGAAACCCAGATCACCCCACGGCCCGGGTCAGGGACTGGGCATCTTGGAATGTCCCACATTGAGGGCAGAAAGTTGGGATTTGGGTGCTGCTTGACTTCCCTGGCTCATGCCAGGTTTTTGGGATGTCCTGGGGTCTGTGAGTGGTGCTGGGCAGACATCTGTGCATCACCTCACACTGGGGAGCAGCCCCATGTCCCCCCCAGAGCTGCCCATCTCTCACCAGTCAGCAGCGGTTTGTGATGCCACCTTTTGAGGAGGAAACAATTCATTTGGATTGTTATGCTGAATGAGGCTGAAAATCACTCATAAACAGCTGGAGCCTCTCCAGAAGCATCTGCAGAGACTGCAGGAGGCTGGGAATCACAGCTGGGGCTCCCTGCAGAGCCCACCAAAAGGGGCTCTGAAAACTTTTCTTCTTCTGGAGCCCATTTTTCTTCTCCTGGACAGCCCATCCACCCCTCCAGGAGACTGTCCTGGAGAAGACAGATGTGCAGCACGATTTTCAGCTGGTGGGGCCGGCAACAGCCCTCCCAGAAGTGCCGGTCTTCCCCTCCCTGAACTGCATCCCAGGCCTCAGGACAAGCCCTGCAGCTCTTGCCACACTTTGTGCCACTGCACGGGGTCCATTTACAGCAAAGCAGAGAAACGTGGAGCACAAACACGTACAGGGCTGTCTCTGCCCTCTTCATCCTCTCTGCCAGGCTCTCCTGGCCGTGTCTCAGGTATTTCTGAGCCCTGGAGCCCGTCCCAGAGCTTCCCAAGTATCCCCCTGCAGGGAGGTGTGTGTTTCTCCCCGCTTCCCCTGCGCAGGAATGAGGTGACGCTTGATCGTCCTTTACTGTTAATGACACTTTGGGCATTTCCTTTGGGGTTATTAAGGGAAAAGGGAGGAAGTCAGTCGGGTGACAAGGTAACAGACTCCTGTCCAACAAAGCCAGAGCCAACAGCAACTATTAGCTGTAATTGGTGCTTAACATAAGCATTAAACTGATGGGCCCTGAGGGATTTATTTAAAGACGAGGTTTAAGGCATATGGTATGAGCCATGTGAAAGCAGCAGTGACCTTGGATAGCAGCTAATTCCCGGCTCAGATACGCTGCTGGCACAGCACGGCACAAACATCAACAGCTGTGGGCTGGGCCCATCACTGCTCCTCCCCAGGGGCACACGGCTGGGCGCAGTGCTGGGCCACTGTCCATGGAGCAGAGCAGTTTCTGGGAGACAGGGATGAGTTACAGCTGAGGCTCAGGCTCCTCCATGGCTCCAGGGTGTTGGAGACCCTCAGAAGCTTTGTTGGGTATTTGAGATGCCAGAGCCAGGGAAGAGGAGAGGAAGGGTTGCAGTTGGTAGGACAACACATGGGAGGTTTCTTTCTGGGGAGAGAAGGGACGTAATCGTGGAATCATAGAACCCCAGACTGGTTTGGGTTGGAAGGGACCTTAAAGCCCATCTCATTCCACCCCCTGACATGGGCAGGGGCACCTTCCACTATCCCAGGTTCCTCCAAGCCCCATCCAGCCTGGCCTTGGGCACTTCCAGGGATGGGGCAGCCACAAGAGGGCTGAGTTGCATCCCTGGGGGTGGTGGGGAGAAGCAGCACAGGCTTGAGGAATCCCACATGGGGGACTCCAAGAGAGCAAAGGGAGGGACACACCGATGGACCCACAGGGAAGCTGATTTGAGAGAGGCTGAAGCCATGGTTGGTATCACTTCCAAACGGATCAGCAGGACCCAGGCAGCCAGGAGTGATGCTGAGGGCATCAGAGGAGGGAGCAAGGAGGAGCATGTCCCCATGCTCCAGGTTGGCGCCTCTGCAGACACCCTCACTGAGGGGGTTTCTCCACAGCCGTGGGGCTGAGGTTGGTGCTGGATGTCAGGGCTGGTGTTTTTGTCCCCCCCAGGTGCTGAACCTGTTCTTAGCTTTGCTGCTGAGCTCCTTCAGTGCCGACAGCCTGGCGGCGTCGGACGACGATGGGGAGATGAACAACCTGCAGATTGCCATCGGCAGGATCACCTGGGGCATCCAGTTCCTCAAGGCCTCCCTCCTCACGCTGCTCCACAGGCTGTGGAAGGGGAAGAAGGTGGCCCCAGAGGAAGAGCAAGACCCCAATAAGAGGGAAAACTCCGTGCTAAACCACGTGGACACCGCCCAGGAGCCCAAGTCGGGGTACCTGGATGGAATCCCTGGCAAAGAGTATATTTTCATGGATGAGCTGGACCACATGAATTTCATTAACAACCCCAACCTGACGGTGCAGGTCCCCATTGCCTCGGAGGAGTCTGACCTCTACGATGAGACCAGCACTCAGTCTGAAACCGAAGACACCACCAAGGTAAGGAAGGCAGGTGGAAAGGTTTCATCCCAAAACAGGGATTGCCCCACTCTTGTTCTTCTGTCCAAATAATGATGCTTGTTTGGGTTACTTTTAGTTTTTCATGGTGTGTGGCAGGGGCCAAACCTGTTTTTTTCCAAACTGACATTTCCCAGTGTAAGTTAGAGTGGGGGAGGTTGGATCCAAGCAGGGGTTTGGCCTGTTTTGGGTCAGACTATGGGGTTATTGTTAATGCCAGGGGGACCCACTGCTCCACAAGATGGTGCAGGGGTCAGAGCACTCAGTTTGGGGTTAAAGACGTTCCAGAGGAATCTGATGCCAGGAAATCTGCTGATGGAACTATCATTGGATCCACTGCTAATGCCTCCCAAAGCAGCATCGGGAAGGGGGGGGTGGAGCATGAAACCAGATGGGGGAGCTTAGCAGGGGTGAACATGAAGAGATGCATTGGATCCAAAGCTGATGAGACAGCTGAGATTGGCACTGAGGGGTGGAGGGGACTGTCAGTGTTCATGGGACACTGGTCACCTCACCGGGAGGTGGCAGGGGCTGCAAGACAAGAAACTCGGGAAGAGTGGACACAGAAAGGCGGGTGATGGTCTAGTGGGAAATTGGTGCTCACACTGAGGCCTTGGGGAAATGTGGGGTGGATGGGGGTGCTGTGGTGGAGAGGAGCAGCTGCATCAGTCTGGGAGGGGGTTTTGTATGAGTAACAGAACAGCTCTGAGGGGGATTTGTCATGACTGTCGATGACAAACTTGTCTGCCCAGGAGCTGAGGGGCCTGTGGGAAGCTCTGTCCCAACCAGTGCTGTGGTGTGCCAGGCCAGGACGCAGCATGGTGTTGCTGAGCTCCTGGATATGGAGTTCCCTGTGGAGCCCAAGGAAGGGCTGGAGAATGACCCAGAGCCCCCCAAAACCTGGAGCCACTCATCTCCCTCCCCATCTGTAGGATCCTCACAGCTCTGCTCAGTGACAGGGAGCTGGCTTTCTCAGGGGCACAGTGCAAAAAGAGGGGACAATCCTAATTATTTATTTTTAACTGGGAAAACAGTGTTTTCAGCCATTGGGGCTGTAGGAGGGGGACAGGAGGAAAGGTGGTGGCTGGCTCTGACCCATTGTGACCGTGCTGCTCAGCTGTACTCAGAGGGGACATGTGTGCCTGGAGCACTTTGGTCAAGGGAATGAGCAAGTGAGGGGTTACTGCTGTCATTCCCTTTTATTGTTGCCAGCAGCAGGGATGAGAGTTGGCATTTTCCCCCAGATTTTTCCTTCTACAACTGCAGTCCCATGGCACTAATCCCCAGTATATCCAGCCCATGCCATAGCAGCCAGGGCATGTGGTCACTCTGCACAGAGGTGATGCCAACCTGGCCACCACGGGGGGACACATCCAGCCAGAGCTGTGTGATCCCCAGGAACCTCAGTTCCCTGCCACCATATGTGCACCAGGATGTGCTTCCTGGCAGCTGGGGTAAAACCTCAGTGTGCAGCTATTGGGCATGTCCTGGCACAGCTCCGGGGTTTAGGGAGTGTGTTCAGCTGATGGCACCCACTCAAAACCCTCCACGGAGAGATTTTGGAAGCCATCCCCAGCTGCTCAGCACATGCAGACGGCAAACAACATCTCTCAACCACAGAATAACAGTTCAGCTCATCATCACTGCTGGGTTTCATGGTTAAAATCAGTCAAACCAAGGTGGAAGCCAAGGGGGTGCATTGGCCCTGCCCAAACAGGCAGTGTAGGCAAAGGGCTGGCACTCACCACAGAATCACCAAATGGCTTGGGTTGGAAGGGGCCTGAAAGGCCACCTAATCCCAACCCCCTGCCATGGGCAGGGACACGTTCCACCATCCCAGGTGGCTCCAACGTGGCCTTGGACACTTCCAGGGATGGAGCAGCCACAGCTTCTCTGGGCAACCTGTGCCAGGGCCTTCCCACCCTCACAGGGAAGAATTCCTTCCCAATATCCCATCTACCCTCGCCCTCTGGCAGCGGGAAGCCATTCCCTCTTGTCCTGTCATTCCAGGCCCCTGTCCAAAGTCCCTCTCCAGGTCTTGGAGCCCCTTTAGTCACTGGAAGGGGCTCTACGATCTCTCCGGAGCCTTCTGTTCCCGCAGCTCTGCCAGCCTGTGAATATCTAAGGTGCAGTGGTAATTAGGGCTCAGGTGCTGACTGGTCCCTGCGGAGGGTTGGTGCCAGCCGGGAGCGCTCCCATGCCCGAGATCAGCTCCAGATGGAGCCAAAGCCCAGCACACCGCCTCGCACCGGGCACAGCCCCCCGTGACGGCGGAGAACCGCGGGGTTTCTCTGATAAACGCTCTCCCTCTCCCCGAGCAGCTCTTTGGTAAGGCAAGGATCTTTTTCAGGATGAAATGACAGCGGCAGGAGCATCGCAGCTGCTCTCCTCGAGCATTTCTGTATCTTATGGATGGTTTAAGTTTTGCAGCCCAAAGCAGCGAGGAGGGGAAAGGCTGGTCTGTGGCCGTGCAGAATTAGTGCGGGGGCTCAGGGCTCTTCCTGGGGGATTTTTCCCTGAGGGTCCCATCCTGCTGGGCAGGGGGATGCCTCCTGAAGTGCTCTGGGCTGTGGTGCATCACTGGGGTATTGTCAGTGCAGCTGAGGGAGCTGGGGGGGCTCAGCCTGGAGAAAAGGAGCCTCAGGGGGGACCTTCTCACCCTCCACAATTCCCTGACAGGAGGGGGGAGCTGGCTGAGCTCTGCTTCCAGGGAACAGGCAACAGAATGAGAGGAAATGGCCTCAAGTTGTGGCAGGGGAGGTTTCGGTTGGATATTAGGGAAAATTTCTCCACTGAAAGGGTTTTCTAGCCCTGGAACAGCTGCCCAGGGCAGTGGTGAATTCCTCGTCCCTAGGGGGCATTTAAAAGCCATGTGGTTGTGGCACCTGGGGACAGGGGTTACTGGTGGCCTTGGCAGCGCTGGGGGATGGGCAGACTCGAGGATTGCAGAGAACTTTTCCAGCCTGAACAATTCCATGATTCACAAGTGCTGTGAATTATGGGGGTCACAGGATGCACATCACCTGAGCCAATGCTCCGTGCTGGCCAGGAGGGGGAAAGCCCTGGATTTGGGTGGAAACCCCAGCTAAGCTGCAGTTGCTGTATCAGGTGTGTGATGGAAATTGCCCTAAAAACCTTCAGGTTACAGGTTTAGGGGGGCTCCAGAGCCCCCAGGGATGGGGTTTGGGATGCCATGGGAGTAGCACAGTTATTCCTGTCCCCACCCAATAGCAGCAGCCAGAGTTCCAGGGTTCCATGAGCCATCCAAGTGCCTCTTGGACACCTTTCCCTGCATCTCTGGGGTGGCTGCTGTGGTACATCCCCACCTTGTCCCTTTGCAAGTCTTCTCCTGGAGGCAGATGGTTTCTGTGTGTCCTTCTCTGGGGTCACAGCCTGCCTGGCTCCATGCTGAGGCTTCCTAATCCCCCTGCCCTTCCTCTCCCCTGCTCCAGCCACAGCAGAGGATGGTCCCACTGACCCTGGAGAGCCACCAGCTGACAGCTCCTGCCACCCCCACCACTGTGTCCTGCTCCTTGAGGTAGTGGCCTGAGTGTCCCCACAGTGTCCTCCAAAGCAACATCTTCTCATGGAGATGTGGCTGTGGGCTCTGAAGCTGTGAGCAATGACAGTGCCTCATTTTACCCCAGAGGCTCTTCCCTGGTTCCATCCTGGAGGATGGAAAAGCTCCTTTAGGCACTACCAAAAGCACAAGCAGCCTCAGGGGAGGATTTTCTCATTTCCATGTAAGCCAACACCATTCTGTGTTGGAGATGTCCATCCAAGATTTCCTGGTTCCTGCTGCTCCCAGGTAGGACAGGCAGGGCTGGGGGTCTGCCCTTTATTCAAGTGCTGCAGAAGGTCTTCTTGGAAAGCAAAAAAAAAAAAAAAACTGAGGAAAAAGAATCCCAGGGGCTTGCCAAGGTTTTCTCTTGTTATCAACCTCTCCAGGCCTTGCTGAGTGGTATCTGGGAAGTCAGCCAAGCTGAGCTGTGGAGCAGGATGGAGCTGGAGAGAGGTATTTGGGATGCAGGTTTTGAACTTGAGTGAACCTCAGGCAAAGGGCTCTTCAGCACGAGCTGAGCCAGCAGGATGTGAGAGAAGTGCCACGGTGGCTTCTTAGGTTTCTGCAGATCTTATTGCAACAAAGTGGGTTTTGTCAGATGAATTCTTGGACAGGGACATGCAGAGGAGGAGGAAATGGTGAGAAAATCAGCCTGAGGTGGATGGGAGATGGACCTACTGTGCTGAGGGTCAGGGCACCTTTTGCTCCTTTGAACCTGAATGAAAAGTGAAGCTTGTTGAGGCTCAGGTACCAACAACCCTCCAAGATTTGCAGCTCTGGACAATTCAACAAGCTTCACTCTGGGCTGTGTCTCCATAGGAGAGGGACTCAGAGCATCCCCTAAGCAAGGGGGTCCCACCAGCTGGCTCTCCTGGTACTGCCTGGTCTCTCCAGAGGCAGGAGGAGGGTGGCTGGAGGCAGCCAAAGCCCAGGAGCATCCCTTCTGCAGGGCAACTCTGCCTGAATGCTCCTCTCCCTCTGCAGAATCCCCTCTGCAGTGACAATGCATCGTCCCTGTGCAGCACTGTGGATTACAAACCCCCAGCACCGGAGGAGGACGAGGTGGCAGAAGAGGCTGAGGAGAGCAACGAGCCCGAGGAGTGTTTCACTGAAGGTGAGGGACCAACAGGGTAAGAGACCCTGTGAACAGGGGCAGGTGGGTGTGGAGGGGCCATTGCCAACCAATTCCTGCAGTCTAAGGACCCCCAGGCTCACTAAGCTCAGCCCAAGCCCCAAGTCTTCTTGTAGTACCACAGAGAAGATCCCCATGGGGGTCCCCTCTTCCACCTCACACAAGCCCAGCAGGATCCTTTCCCAGCTCCCACCAGGGAGGGTTTAAAATGCCAATTAAACTATGAATAGTGTCTCCTTGGTGGAAACACCGTGGCCAGGAGGTGACCCCAACTCTGTGTCCCGCCCCAGGCTGTGTGAAAAGGTTTCCCTGTCTCTACGTGGACATCACCACCAAGAAAGGGGGGATATGGTGGAACATCCGGAAAACCTGCTTCCGGATCGTGGAGCACAACTGGTTCGAGACCTTCATCGTCTTCATGATCCTCCTCAGCAGTGGGGCACTGGTAGGTCCCACCTTTTGCCCTATCCCAAGTGCTCTGCAGCAGCTTCCCAGCCTGGGGGAGCCCAGAGAGGTGGACAGGGCCAGGCTCTGGGCACCTCCTGGTTGTCTCCTGTGCCAGATCACACAGCTGTGGGCAGATGTTTGATTTAAAACACCATTTGGCTCAGGTTTGCCCAATGTACTGCCTTGCAAGGGGATCTAAACATCCTCCAAGAGTTCTGGTTTGGTCACCCTTCCCCAGCATCCCTGCAGCCCCCCCTCCTGCTCTTAATGCCAACAGTGAATTGTCTGAATCATCTGTTCAGCTTCATGTGGTTCCTCATTTCACCACCTCCATCACCAGTGTCAGGAGGTGCTTGACAAACAATTTATGGTTATTATTTTGCTGTTCAGCACCTCCAACCACTGACTGGTGCCCTCTCCCAGAACCTGAGCATCCAATTCAACCTCATTAATAACCTGAGTGTCAGTCCATTGGTTCTATGTGTTTGGGCTGGATATAACCCAGAGGCCCCTGGAAATACCAACTTGTCTGCAGGTTTGGAGGTGAAGAGAGAGGGAAGGAGAACAGAGGGGTTTTCAGACATACTTTACATGTCTGCATCGTGCTCTGAGGTGCAGTTTGGGGATGTCTGAGGTTGTAGCTGGTGCCGGAATTGAAAGCTGTGCTAAACCAGCTGTGCAACACCTGGTCACCACACCCGCACCTCTAACTGCTGACGTTTCACATGCTGTGTGGGTGTAGCAGTCACCCAAACCCCTAAGGGCATTTTCAAAACTACCAAAGCATCCAAAAGGTGTGGGTTGGTATCCTGGCTGTCAGCTTGTGCTCGGACAGGTGGGAATTTGATGCAGAAGGACTTTTGCCTTGGGTCCACCACCACCCTACAAAGCCAACAGGAGCTTGCAGACAAGAGTTATACCCCAAGTTGACTAGATAAATGCTACCTGTTCTTAGGCTCTCACCTTCCCAAGCTGCCCCAAGTCTTAGGAAAGCAGGGAGATGCCGGTGTGGATGTGGCTGCCCCGGGATGCAGTGGGGCTAATGGAAGGATGACTGTCACGTAGCTCGGTGCCTCTTCCAGGCGTTCGAGGACATCTACATCGAGCAGCGGAAGGTGATCCGGACCATCCTGGAATACGCTGACAAGGTCTTCTCCTACATCTTCGTCATTGAGATGCTGCTCAAGTGGGTGGCCTATGGCTTCAAGGTGTACTTCACCAATGCCTGGTGCTGGCTGGATTTCCTCATCGTTGATGTACGTCATGAGCACCTCTAGAGCCGGAGCTGAAGGGTTTGGGGTGGTAGAGGATTGTAGCAGGCTGTTGGAAATGAACCCATGTTGTATTTTAAAGGACAGTGAAGTGTTTATGGAACAAAGACTGGGAACATTGGTTAAAATAATGGTCCTCCACAGGATGGATCACTTCTTTCCCTGTTTGTGGAAACCCTTTGAAACCACTTCTGTTTTATGCTCAAGTCAAGAATAAGACCGTGCTGTTCCACCAGATCCCAGGAGAGATGTGAAGGGACATAGGGTCTCCCAAATGCTCTGTGACAGAGTAGTGCAGTATTTCTGTGTCCCACATCAGCTCCACCCTCACACTCAAGAGGCAGAGACATCCTGCCCCATCCTTGGAAGTGTTCAAGGCCGGGTTAGACAGGGCTTGGAGCAACCTGGGATAGTGGAAGGTGTCCCTGCCCATGCTGGAGGGTGGGACTGGATGAAGTTTAAGGTTCCTTCCAACCCAAATCATTCTGGGATTCTTGAGGTGACTAGTCATCAAGCACCTCAAGGACTCAATATCCATGTCCCAAGACCAGAGGATGACCACCAGCCTGAGGGAGTGCTGGGGAGAGAGGGAAAGGTGGGAGCTGCAGGATGTGGTTCAGCTGTGTTTCCACCTGAGATGCTGCTAATCCCTTGGGCTGGTCCCTCCAGGTTTCCCTGGTCAGCCTGACAGCCAACTGGCTGGGATACTCCGAGCTGGGAGCCATCAAATCCCTGAGGACACTGCGGGCTCTGAGACCACTGCGTGCCCTGTCCCGATTTGAAGGCATGAGGGTAAGTGCCTTCCCTGCTGTGCTGCTGGCTCTGACATGGAACGTCTCCAGCAGTCACCTACATCAGGGACCCACCCCAGTCAGTTTTCAGGGGCCTCCAGATCAGTGGGATCAGTGCTAAGGTACCTTTGATCCAGTCTGAGCCCACTTGGTGCTGCTGGGGAGGGCAAGGCTGGGCCCATGGGGACATGAAGGTCCATGTCACTGCTAGTCTGGTCCCCAGCCAGGTCCTCCAAGGTCTCTTCTCCCCTTGCAGGTGGTGGTGAACGCCTTGCTGGGCGCCATCCCCTCCATCATGAACGTCCTGCTGGTCTGCCTCATCTTCTGGCTGATATTCAGCATCATGGGGGTGAACCTCTTCGCAGGGAAGTACTACAGGTGTGTCAACACCACCACGGGCGAGCTCTTCGACATCAGTGTGGTGAACAACAAGAGCGACTGCATGGCCCTCCTCTACACCAACGAGGTCAGATGGGTCAATGTCAAGGTCAACTTCGACAACGTGGGCTTGGGATACCTCTCCTTGCTGCAGGTGGTACGTAAAGAGAGCAGCTGCCACCATCCAAGGTGTGCAGTGCCACAGCAGGGCAGTGTGAAGGCATCAGGGCTCAAGTGGGATGCTGCCCTGAAGCCCATGTGGGGTTTCTTAGCTGCTTCTTAGCTCCAAACCTGGTTTTTAGCACCAAAAACCCCCCTACAGAGCTAAGGAGGAAAGGGGCAGGGTAGAAGATGGGAGGGGAAGGTGTCACCGGGGAGCTGCTGCAGGTGATAGACAGGTCCAAGCCTGGGGATGCAGAACGACCCCTGCACAGCACAGGGTGCAGGAGTGAGGAGAGGAGGTTCTGTCTTACCCTGTGTCCCAGTTTGGAAAGTACAATGTGCCAAAGCCGTGGGCTGTGGGACTTTTGCATGGGGAGGATGACGACTGGAAACAGGGGGCACGTGTCCCCTGCAGGCAGTGGGTGAGTTCCACAGAACTCACTCCAGCTGAGCCAGGCAGCAAAGGGGAACTGCTCACCACAGTTTAATAAAAATAGAGGTGTGGACTCCATTACTGGGTGTGCTGGGGCTACTCCCATCGGATCCAGGGGAACTGGCAGCTGCAGATCAGAGCATAACCCAAGCTGATCAACCTGCTTTTAAATTCAGCTTCCTCTTCAGGCTTGTTTTTCCATCAGATTCAGGAAACAAGATGTTCAGACCTTTTGTTTAACAAATCAGCAGCAAAAGGCTGCAGAAGACACAGTGTAGTCCCTGAAAAAGTTGCAGTGTAGTCCCCCACCCTGCTGGGATGGGAATCCAGCTGATTGTGGAAGCAGTGGTACAGAAGTCAGGGCTGTGGAGGTGGCACAGTTTGGAAGCAGGAGGGAGGTAGCCAGACCTGGCACAGCTCCACCGATGGGAAAATGCACTCTGGTTTGGGGAGAAGAGTCAAGAGCTTTTTTTCTCAGTCTCGTTTGCAGCAGTTTTGGGAAATACTGGTAACTTCAGCCCCTGAATGGTCCATGTATATGCATGTGCAAATCTCCATATTTCTGCATTGAGATGTTTTTCTTGTGGATTCAACTCATGTCCCTCTCCTGCCATTCCCACAGAAGCTGTAATTCCAGGCTGAGCAGGAGTGCTCAGTGCTAAACCCCAGACACACTCCCACCACCCTCCATCCCTTCCCAGCCTCAAATACCTCCCAGAAAATACGTTCTTCACTTTCAGAGAATCATAGAATCATTTAGGTTGGAAAAGACTCCAAGATCATTGAATGCAACCATTCCTGTTCCCACAGGCAACCTTCAAAGGCTGGATGGATATCATGTATGCAGCCGTGGACTCGCGTGAGGTGAGGGGACACACAGGGAGGACTCACAACCAGCACCAAGCATTGCTCATTCCAGGGTTTGATTCCCCATGTGTGGTGGTTTGACCCTGGCTAAATGCCAAGGACTCACACACACAGCCACACTCTCCCACTCCCTTCCCTGCTAACAGACAGAGGAGAGGAAAGACTGAAAAAGTTTCACAAGTTTGTGATAAGGACCATAAAAAAAACCCCTCCTCAACAGTTATTTTACAGGCAAAACAGGCTCCAACTTAAAATACTAAGGATTTATTACTATTTTCAAAATCAGAGCTTAAGAGTGAG
>WEIV01015496.1:169040-179958 GCA_013390005.1 Calyptomena viridis
CCATAACTCCTCATTGGCCTGGCCTTGGCTCCAGCCTGGAGCTGACTGACATTGGCTCTGCTGGAAATGGAGAAACTTCCAGCAGTTTCTCAAAGAAGCCTCCCCATAGGCCCCCCTGCTAACAAGAAAAAACCTGGCCACTAAAAACTACCACACCATGGCAGAGCAGGAACAGGATCCCAGAGCTGAGATGCAGCTCAGCACAGGCGGGGATGGATCCTCAGCTGCAGCATCACCTCTGGCTCTGCCTTTTGGTGCCTGCATCCCACCCATGGCTTCAGTGAGGACATGGGACACAGAGTGTGGAACCCCCCAAAATGTATCATATCATGGAATCCCAGAATGGTTTGGGTTGGAAGTGACCTTAAAGACCACCCAGTTCCAACCCCCTGGCACGGGCAGGGACATTTTCCACTATCCCAGGTTGCTCCAAGCCCCATCCAACCTGGCCTTGAACACTTCCAGGGAAGGGACAGCCACACATCCCCCCTGCTGAGGTGCAGAGCCTCAAAATGACCAATGAGTTGTGTCCCTGTGCCACTCATGTCATTGTCACCTGCATCCCAGCTGCAGCCTGGCCCCCACCCAGATACAGCTGGGTGGCTCCTCTTGGCTTCAGTTTTGTGGTCCAAAATCCCTGCTCTGCCTACACAGCTCCAGCCTGGAGGGCTCATCCTTCACCCTGCTGTGAGCTATTGTCCTCCATGGCCCCTCCAGCTGGGTCAGTTTATCTCATCCTGGAGAAAATGCCTGGCTTGCCTTGAGCAATAAATGGGTTAAGAAAACAAAGCAGCCAACATTTAACCTCTGGGTTAAATGGGTTATGAAAAACAAATGTTCTGAAGAGTGTCATGCAAAAGCTGTTTCTACTGTGATCCATCACCAAAACATCCCCACACTAGCCATGAGGGGCTTCCTACTGCTCTCTAACCAAACTGGGGGGGTCACCCCACACACCCACGGGCCTGAACTTACTGTTTTAGTTGGGTTTTTTTTGTTTTTTTTTTAGTTCCAGAAACAGCTGCTCTGCTCAGCCTGGTGGCAGCTGCTGATACTCAGCAAGGATCTGCTTCCAGGGCCTTCTGAAAACAGCTCAGGTTCCTGCCTCCCAGAGCACCTGGGGCAAAGTGGAACTAAATCCACTCTGTTCTACCAAGAGTTTTTGTCCAAATGGGAGAAGCCAATGGGGACAGCTTGGGATGTCTCCAGTCAAATACAGGGCAGAATTAAGGAATGCTCCTTGAGATGAGCAGTGTTGTCCAAGGTTGCCACACTGTGTCACCCCCATGTGCTGGCATAGCAAACTAATCCTCTTTTTCCTTTTGTTTCTTGGCCATATTTCAGCCCCTGGAATGCTGACTTTCAGGAAGAAACTCATTTGCTCATTGATATCACTGCACATGGGCATCCTTTCTTATTGCTCAGCCCAGGCTGTGGGATCAGGGGTCAGCATGTCCTTGTCCCCCAGTCCACTGTGGATGTCCCTTCCCATGGTCGCTCCCATGGGAACCACTCAACCCTCACAGCCAAAAGTTTTGGACCAGCCACCCCATGGCTCTGTACGAACACCACCTCCCCTTGTCCGGGGGTTTGGGGACACACTTTTGGGAGAGGATTAATCTCACATTTCCCATCTCTCCTGGCCAGATTGAAGAGCAGCCACAGTATGAGATCAACCTCTACATGTACATCTACTTTGTCATCTTCATCATCTTTGGTGCCTTCTTCACCTTGAACCTCTTCATCGGCGTCATCATCGACAACTTCAACCAGCAGAAGAAAAAGATGAGTATTTTCTGGTCCTGCAGTGCTGTTCCCTCCTGAGATGCTGGTCCAGGATGGAGGGGACCATCACAATGGCAGGGTGAGGGGACCAGGGACACCGTGCCTGGGACTAGGATGGATCCCAGTGGTATCCAACACCGGACAAATGGCACATGGGCCTTTGTGTCCTGGCTGTAGCAGTTACAGAGGACTTAATTTATGGGTGCAGAGGGGGGAGACAAAGGGAAACTGCATTTTTCTTGCCTGTGCCATCCCTTTTATTTTCTTTTTCCCACCTCGTGACCATTTCTCACCATTTTTCCATGCACCAAGTTGACCAACACCCCGGAGCAGGGAGCGGGCAGATGGTGGGCAGGACAGAGCATGTTGTTGATGCTGAGTGAGGTCTGCAGAGCTCTGAGAGGTCACCTTGCTCCCAGCAGGATCACTGAGCCAGTGCAGAGAGCAGTGCCTGGCAAGAGCTTGGCTGGAGATGCTTGGTGGGCAGGGACATGGTCAGAGGAGCTTGGTGGGAAGAGGTGAATTCCTGAGACTAACAGCAGTGATTCCCTTTATACTTTGGAGGCAAAGACATCTTCATGACAGAAGAGCAGAAGAAATACTACAATGCCATGAAGAAGCTTGGCTCCAAGAAACCCCAGAAGCCCATCCCCAGGCCAGCGGTATGTTGGGTTAATGCCCCTGGAGTGGAGCATGCAGGGAACACTTCAAGCCACCAGCTGTCCCAAAGGGAATGAAAAGGGTCTAGGGAAGATCATTTGCAGGGCAAGGAGCCACATCCTGGCTCTCTGTTGCTACTCTTCAAACAGGGCCTTGCCAAGAGCTGGGCCTTCAGGAGAGGTTGAGATCAGGCAACATCCTTTGGGTCTGCTCTTCAGCCCTGGCTCTGCTGGCAAGGGCAGTGAGGGGGTGCCATTTGCAGGGATCCATGTTTTCTCCTGGCTAAGCTCCCAGCTCCTCTCTGGGACCTGGGCTCAGGGAAAGCTCAGCTTTCAGCCCTCCTAGAAGTGACGCTAGTCCAGCCAATACATTCAGAGTTGTGATATGGGTTTGGGTTTGGTAGCCCTGCACAAATGAGGCCTTTCCCATGTGTTTATTTGTGCCCTATTAGCTGTGGATATAATTAGAAAATGACTGTCCCCCGTGCCCATACCTCCTGGCTGTGGTGTTACCAATGGGCTCCATCCTGTGGGGTGCTGGGTATCCTCCCCCCATAACATCTGGGGCTGTGAGACCCATACCAGCCACAATCCTGAGGTTTCCCAAGCTCTTTTAAATATGGTTCCTTCTTCTCTTTCTGTTGTGTCTTTTGTTTTGTGTGTGTCTGTCCCATGTCCCCACCTTGCCTGTGGTGCTCCATCATCACCCACACGGCCCTTATGGCAGAACAAGTTCCAAGGGAAGGTGTTTGATTTTGTTACCAAGCAAGTGTTTGACATAACCATCATGATCCTGATTTGTCTTAACATGGTGACCATGATGGTGGAAACAGATGATCAAAGCGAGTTCAAAACATCTGTGCTCTACAAGATAAACATGGTCTTCATTGTCATCTTCACCGGGGAGTGTGTGCTCAAGATGTTTGCCCTGCGTTATTACTTCTTCACTATTGGCTGGAACATCTTTGACTTTGTGGTGGTCATCCTGTCCATCTTAGGTGAGTCCTGCTAGTCCCACTAGTTCCTCAGGGATCCCACTGGATAATGAAGAGTGGAAATGGCCTCACCAATCCACAGCTACCATGCTGTCACTGGCCCTGCCTTACACTCACCCTTTGAGCAAGTCTGAGACAGCAAGACCCTGAGACAAGAGATATGAGGCCACCCCATGCCACCAGGCTGGGTGAGGGGCTGAGGATGTCTCTTGCTCCTCCATGGTGTTACTTCCCCTTCTCTCCATGCTGCTGAAATGGAGCAGTCAGTGTTTAACTCTTGGGTCTGTGCTCAGAGTTTATTTTTCAATATGTCCCCTCTGTCCCAGCAGAGCACTGTGTGCCATCAGAGGTGGCCTCATCTCCCTGTGTCTGCCCAGCTCTGGAAGGTGGAGTGGAGTAGCTCCCCCTCACCTCCCAGATTTCTGCAAACTGATCTCTCCTTCATCCCCTCACAGGTATCGTCCTCTCCGACATCATAGAGAAGTACTTCGTGTCACCCACCCTCTTCAGGGTCATCAGGCTGGCAAGGATTGGCCGTGTCCTCCGGCTGATCCGAGGGGCAAAAGGCATCAGGACTCTCCTCTTTGCTCTGATGATGTCCCTGCCCGCTCTGTTCAACATTGGCCTCCTGCTTTTCCTCGTCATGTTTATCTACTCCATCTTTGGGATGTCCAACTTTGGCTACGTGAAGAAGGAGTCGGGGATCGATGACATCTTCAACTTTGAGACTTTCGGGAACAGCATGATCTGCCTCTTCCAGATCACCACATCAGCTGGATGGGATGGGCTTCTCAATCCGATCCTCAACAGCGGCCCCCCAGACTGTGACCCCGAGCTGGAAAACCCTGGAACTTCAGTGAAAGGGGACTGTGGGAACCCTGCCATTGGCATCTTCTTCTTCTGCAGCTACATCATCATTTCCTTTCTCATCGTGGTGAACATGTACATCGCCATCATCCTGGAGAACTTCAACGTGGCCACAGAGGAGAGCAGCGAGCCCCTCTGCGAAGATGATTTTGAAATGTTTTATGAAACTTGGGAGAAGTTTGACCCCGACGCCACCCAGTTCATTGCCTACAGCACCTTGTCTGACTTCGTAGACACCTTACAGGAGCCACTCAAAATTCCCAAACCAAACAAGATCAAGCTAATCACCATGGATCTCCCAATGGTCGCTGGGGACAAAATTCACTGTCTGGACATTCTCTTTGCTCTGACTAAGGAAGTGCTGGGAGACTCAGGAGAGATGGATGCCTTGAAGGCCAGCATGGAGGAGAAGTTCATGGCTGCAAACCCCTCGAAGGTCTCCTATGAGCCCATCACCACCACCATGAAAAGGAAACACGAGGAAGTCTGTGCTATCAAAATCCAGAGGGCTTTCCGGAGGTACCTCCTGAGGCGCTCGGTGAAACAGGCGTCCTACATGTACAGGCAGGGCAAGGACGAGGACACCCTGGGGGAGGACGCGCCCGAGAAGGAAGGTCTGATCGCCACCAAAATGCAGGAGATCTATGGGAACAGTGGGACAGATGTGGAGACAGCCTCTGCCTTTGGCCTTGAGCCCATTCCCAGCTCAGAGACACCAGATGCTCCCGAGGAAGCAAAAGCCTGGGATAAGGAACGCGTGGTGAAGGAGTCACTGGTGTAACAGAAGGAGCTTCCACCTCTGGCCCAGCCTCAAGAGATTCGTGTCTCCTGTTCAAGAGCTCTTCCATGCACAGATCTCTAGATCATAGATATTGAGCTAATTTCAGATGTTTCAAGCAGCCACCTTTCGAAGCAGGATCTCCTCCTGGGTTTTCCAGCTCACTGCACTTGCAAAGAGTTTAATTATTTTTCTTATGGGAACTGAATGTGAAATCTGTTGATGGTGAAAGAGAAACATGTTGGTTTTGAAATTATCTCATGACGGTAACGATGTTTTTCAGACATTAACAAAAGGCTGTCCTTTCACTTAATGTAATTATTTATTAACGTTATTTCACAATTAAGAGATTTTCTTTTATATTATTCTTCCAGAGCGCAGCCAGGCAGCCAGTGAAAGATGAGCCAAGTGAAATAATATTAAGAATAATTACAGAAAACACAAGGTTTTGTGAACAAAAATCTCCAAAGTCTTAAAGTAGCACCTTTTCTTTTGAATCTTTGAATAAGCTTGATGATTATTTTTTTGTTACATACAGAGAAAGTGCAATTATGTCTTAAAAATTGGTTTGCATAGCCAAAACAAAGCATCTGCAGAAATGTTCTCAGGGTTAAATATCAGGTTTTCAAGGTCTCTGAATATGCATTGAAAACATAAATCATTCAGGCCTCCACGGTACGAATGTAAACACTATTTATAGTCATGTTTTTCCTGTTTTCCCATTTTGTCCAGAATTTGTGGCAGGAAAGCAATGGGCAAAGGTAGGGTTTGGAAAACCTCCTCCAAGAATCCCCAGCATCTGTGATAAAACCTTCTAGGCTTTCTTTCTAGCCCCATTGCAAGAGGAAATGTCCCTTTAGAGCACTCTTGGTTGGTGCTCCCAATGTCCTCTTCGTTGGTGTTAATTAATGAGATGGATCCTCAGGGATCAGAGCAGGTTTGAATGATCTTTTCCATGAGCTACTTCAACAGAGTCCCTTAAATCCCACCCAAGCCACAGGAGACTTGATATAATGAATGCTCCCACTGCAGTGTGAATCCCAAAATCCTCAGGCAGAGCTTCCTCCCTTCGGCTGGGGCTTCAGAGAGGACCCTGTGGCTCATGCTGGGATCTCTGTAGAGTTGGATGGGCCAGGTAGATCCTCATCAGCAAAACTCTGGGCACACGAGTGTTTTCACAAAGGTAAAAGGGTTTTGCTGCTCTTTACACAGGTGGGCAAAAGAAAAGAAAATCAAGAAAAAAGACACAGGGTGCCCAGAGAAGCTGTGGCTGCCCCATCCCTGGAAGTGTCCAAGGCCAGGTTGGACAGGGCTTGGAGTAACCTGGGATAGTGGAAGGTGTCCCTGTCCCTGGCAGGGGACAGAACAAGACGAGCTTTAATGTGCCTTCCAATCCAAACCACACCATGATTCTATGCAAAATGTGCGAAAGGCCCCGAGTTCACCTCTGACCACCTTCTGCCTTCAAAAGGGGAAAAACCCCTCCATAACATCAAAACAAACATAACCCAAAACCTCTTCCAGTTAAAACAAGGGCTGCTTCTTGAAGCCAAAGGGTCTGTCTTTTTGTATTATTATGATTATTTTCTTTTCTCGGACTGATTTGGGCGCTGTGCTGTTCTGGATGCCCCACGTTCAGGCTGGCCAGGAGTGGTGCTGAGATTGTTTGTACCCACGTGTCATCCCATAGCCTTGTGCTCTCATTTCCATGTCAATGCTCCTGGAACAGGAGCCTGAGCTGCTGTCACTGGCGTTTCCGTGGGGAGCATCCATGGCACAGTGGTTCCCAGCCCGGATTGTGGTTCACAATCGATGCTGCTTGTACGTCTGTGTCGTCAGTGATGGGAAAAATGCCACAGAGCAGGATTTGTGTGAGCTAAAGCCGTTTTAATTTGTACATTTCTTAAAATAAACAACTGTAAATGATCTGTTATTACGATACCAAATGTGTTGGGGTGTGTTAGAGGGGGGAAATGTTTTCCCTGCACTGGGTGGGGGGAAGAGCCCTTTCCTTTGCTCCAGACTTGACTTTGGAGCTGCCATCCTCAGCAGGGCTCATCCTGCACCAAGAGACCCCCAGGGCTGTCCTGTGGTACCTCCAACAAAACCCAGCCCCCTGAGTTTCTGCTCTGCTCAGAAACTCATCCTCTGAAGCCCTCAGTGCTCACAGTGATGATCTCAACCCTGGGAGATACAAGAGATGCTGCTGCAGGTTCCACCAAGGAGACAGGTGGGCTTGGAGGAGGTGCAGACCCCCCAGGCTGCCCCACACCAGGCTCTGTGGGGCCAAACCTGCCCCGGCAGCCACATGGGAGCAGATCAGCCTCATGGGGAGAAGGCAGGAGTGGGTGAAGGAGGTTCCTGCGTCAGTGTGTGGCTGCAGGAGGAGACACCTCTGGGACCCACTGACGTCCCCGAGGGCCACAGCACGGCTGTGTTTCCACTCTGGCTGGAACAGCCCGTCCCAGGACTGGTGTAATTCAAGTTGGGAGCAGCGTGGTACCAACGCAGGCAGGGGGCTGAAGGGAGGACGTGGCACAACCGTCCCTGTCCTCCCACAGCAAGAGAAAGGGCAGCGGTGAAACCCAAACCCTGATGAATAGGGATGGGCTGGGGAAGGTGCAGCTGCCCAGCAGCAGCTCTGGGCTGTGGGTTATGGGGCCAGGGTGGTCCAGGGGAAGGGGCATGAGGGCACAGGACTCACCTTGTGGGATCACCAGGTCCCCCTGCATTCCATGTCACAGGTTACTGCAAGCACAGGGGACTTCAAGAGAAGATCAAATCCCTCTGGGCCAGGTCTGTGCCTGTTTGAGAGGGACAAGGAGGCCCCAGGCAGCGGTGGGTGATTTGGCCACTGTCACTGCAAACTCTAGCTTGTGCCCCACTCCTGGTTTTACCTTGCAGGGCGTTCCCAGGCACCTGAAGCATCCCAACTCCCATCTCCGGCCCCAGAGCCTGATAAAACCTCTCCAGTACCCACCAAGCACATGGGCATCCCACTGCCTTTGCCTTGCTGGCATGTCATGGCCAGGCTCTGCTCTTCCAGCAAGACCCAGGGCGAGATGGCAGCAGGGACTCTGCAGCACAGCCCCAAAGTACAGCACCATGCACAGCACAATCTGCTTACAGTGCCAGGAGAAGGCACCTCTCCCATCATCTTACCCTCATGGAACCAGTTTTTTTCTGGAAAACTTTATTTCTCTTGCTTCCTGTACCTTTGCATACAAGGTGAGGCTCGAGCTCATTCCCTGCATCCGCCGGATGCTCAGAGGTGGCAAAACCCCACCAAACTTGCAAAAGATGAAGGTTTGGGGAGGCCCCAGGCAGTGGTACCAGGGCTCTGGGGAGCAACACAACTGGCAAAAGTACCCAAAGGTGTTTTTCACTTAGAGTTACAGTTCAGTGCTCACCCACAGCTGGTAACGCACTGCAGCTGGGGGGGCTCAGCACAGAGGGAAACGTGTTGTGCACCAGAGCTCACCTTGGAGTGCCTCATTGTGCTTCCCCAGGGCCTGGATGTCTCCAAAGGATTCATGGAGAAGGGTCTTTGTCATGGCAAATGGGGTGTGGAGAAGGGGTGGGCATGGCTGGTGCATGGGGAGGTGACACCTTGATTTGTTCATCTCTCCTCTCTTCTCCCTGGAAGTGTTCAGAAAACCTGTGGATGTGGCACTTGAGGACATGGTTTAATGGTGAACGTGGTGGTGGTGCTGGGATGATGGTTGGATTTGATCTTAAAGGTCTTTTCCAACCGTAACAATTCCATGATTTGTTGATTCCATGATGACTCTGGATTTTACCTTTCCCTGGAAAGGTGGCTGCAGGGACTCTCTGGGATGCAGGAATTGGGGAACTGATCCCACTACTCCCCACAACAAGCAACCCCATAAACACCTTGTATTCCTACCTGTGACAGGTTGACCCAGTACACTACCCCTGCTCCAAATCTTGACAACTGGGCCAGCATCAACCCCTGCCACCACCTGCAGGGCCAAATGCCCTGGAGGGGATCTTTGGAGCTGGGGGGGAACCATGGGGGTCACCCCCATCCTCTACACCCCAGGGATGTGGCTGGGGGGAAGTCACATCCTGCCCCCTGGGCACATTCCTTGTGCTCATCCCAGGTTTGGCATCACCAGGTGCTTTGCAGATGGGCTCATCTCCAGCTCTGCTGCAGATCCACACCTGTCCTGGTAACCTCCATGGAATATCAGCTCTGCAGTGAGCACAGCCCGGGCACACAAGGCTGGACGGTGCCCAGGGACACCAGGATGGGCAGTGCCCAGGCACATGGGGCTGGATGGTGCCCAGGGCACAGGCATCAGCCACCCCAGTGTCTGCACCACATTCAAAACCAGCCCTGAGGGGAAAGTCCCCAGCGAGGAGGATTTACATGAGCAGGAAAGGGGCCGTCTCGCGTAGCAGCAGCTTCGCCATTTTTAGGTACCGAGGCCAAGCCGGCGGGAACAGCCGCTGTGTTTTGCAGAAGCAAAGGCTGGATGTTTCCCTGCCCTGTGTGGTGAAATATGGCTGATCTGGGCACGAGGCTCTGGGTGCTCCAGGTGAACCTCTGGCTGCTGGCTCTGGTCACAGGTAGGCATCAAACAGGGTTTGCACTTCAGAGAGAGGATTCGTGTGCCCAGGGGATGCACATGGCCCCTGCTGGGGGGCTTCACCCAGCCCTGCCTTTCACTCTGTTCGTTTTAAGCTTTGCTCTGGACTCTCTTAGTCCTGCTCTGAGCTGGAAGCCTCGCAGGCTGCAGCAGAGCCCAGAGGGACAGGCAGAGCTCTGAGCTCAACGCCTGCCCTGGGTTTTGGGGTTTGCTTTCCGATGTGGAGACAAGACACATTCTTGGGTGGTCATCTGGCTTTGGCGAGAGCCTGGTGCCGAGCAGGTGCAGAGTCTGCCCGGCTGTGGTTGCAGGTGGCAGCAAAGAAGGGTTGTTGAGGGTTTTTTAACCATTTATTGCTCTTTGAGACCTGAGGAAGGGGTTGGCACACCACTGAGGCCATGGCCAAGCCACATCCCTTTGCTTTGTGGGGTTCAGTGCTCTGGAGCAGAGGAGAAATGGGAGGAAAACGGCTTTTGGGGGAGATTTGTGAGCCCTTTGTGAACATCATGGTGCTGTTCTCCTTGATCCCCAAGGAGAAGCAGCAGCTAAACTCAGGACATGGCTCCTGTCCCCTTCCAACCCCTCTTGCCTGGTGCAGGGACACTCATGAGAACAGGCAGCAGATCCCCCTCTCAGCAGGGGAAACAGGACAAAGGGCATTTAAAGGGTTTCTTTGGTGGCCACACAAGTCCAGTGTGGGTTTGAGGTTGCAGTGTTTCAACCTGGCTGTTACAGTGACTTCAAGGGAGGACAGGGAAAGCTGCAATGGAGCTCCTGGTTTGGAGAGGTGTGAGGGCTTTCAGGATGAGAGACCAGCCTGGTTTTCATTTAGAAACACCAACAGAGCATGGAGAGCCAGCAGCATCACAGGTGACAGGGACGCATACCCAGTGCACAGCCCGGACAAGGCACACCTCCCCATCCTGCAAAAATGAACTGGAGCTGGAGGGGAGAGTTCACCTGCAGAGATGTCTGTGCTGGAGATAAACAGGGCAGCACAGACCTGAAAGGGGCTCTGGAGCAGGAAGAGAAGCCAGGAGGTGCCTGGGGCAGGGTGGCACAACTCAGGCTGGAGAATTGAACCTCTTTGCTTCATGTTCTTATGGGGGGGTGCTACCATGCCTTCTCTGGTGGCTTCTCCTCAGACTCTGCTTTAGCCCAGGCTAGCTCGCAGCCACCTTTGAGGGCCTTGGGGCAGATGTCTGGGCACCAGAGCACCAA
>WEIV01015496.1:180121-199350 GCA_013390005.1 Calyptomena viridis
AAACCCTTATAAATGTATAAAACCATAAGAAGCACCATCACATAGGGGGGTGGTTTGCAGCTGCCCCAACGTGCTGGGAGGTGGTGCAGCCCCCACCTCCATGCCAGCTTTTCCACAGCAGGTTTTGGTGAATCTTCATCAAAGACAGAGCTGGGCACTGAAGCGGGGCAGTAAACAGGGCTGGTGCTTCCTGCCCAGCTGCAGCAAGAGGAACTGAGCCACAGGGGCACTGGAGCTGTGGGCAGGGGCACCTATGGGGGCTGGGGGGGTCCCCACCTCACCCTGCTTCCTGCATTGCATTGCAGGTCCCACAGCTCCAACCCACAGCCCTTGTCCCAGGGGGCTGTGTGGTCTCAGGGTCTGAGAACCCCCCTGGCCATCATGGGGCTCCAAACTCAGGAAGCACCAGCAGAGAAAGTGTTTCTGGTTGATTCAGAGTGTAAATAGGGAGGAGTGAGTGTCTGGACCCTTCCTGAGAGGCACCAGCCTCGGGGACATTAATCTCACTGGTGTGTCAACCCAAAAGCAACTTGGAGAAGATTAAGGAGCTGGATGGAATTAGGAGGGTTTGTACCCAAATGTGCCCTGCCCCATGTCCTCTGAGCAGGGCTCTGTTGATGCTCCCCAGCATTCCATCCCATATGGACTGGGCACGAAGGACCCATGGTATGTGTCACCCATGGGGCACATCCTCCCTGGGCTCCTGGCCACCATCTCAGGGCCCTTCTCCTGTCTTGCAGGTGGGATCTCAGCAACAGTCAAGAACAACACCAGCAACAGCACAGGTACCACTCAGACCCACTGGGCTCTTCCTCTGTGTGTCCCCCCAGGGTCCCTCCTGTCCTGTCCAGTCCCTGCAGAGCTGATGTCCCTCCACCCACAGGCCTTCTCCACCCCAAAGGACATTCCTGGACTGTGACCTCCTCCATGGCATGCCCCCCTCCACAAAGCCCAATCTGTTTTGTCTTCTCTGAGCCCTCACATTTTCCCTCTGCATTTGCAGAGCACATGGCACGAATAAGCCTTTCCTTGGGGCCAGGCACCGGGCTCGTGCCACAGAGTTTATGTCATTCCCACCCACAGGGCTCTAAGCACGAACTCTGCAACCCAAATGAGCCCTCAAGCTCACCACTCTGGGACCAAAACACGGCAAAAAATACAAAATACAGCAAAATGCAAAAAAATGTGGAAGCCTGAGAGAAGACAGCTGGGGAAACAGGCCTGTCCCAGCAACGCTCCAGTGCCAGCACTGGCTGTAATTTGGGAGCTGGGATTAACAAGATATACACAGAGAGGGGTGGGCACAGCACAGAAGTATTGGAGCGAAGGCATTCCCACAGAAAATTAGTGTTTCCATTAAAAGCGTGTTTCCACCAAAAGCCTCTGATTTTACAGCATCACCGAATCACAAAATATCCTGAGTTGGGAGGGACCCAAAAGGATCAAATCCAACTCCTGGCCCTGCCCAGAACACCCCAACAATCCCACCCTGTCCCTGAGTGTTGTCCAAGGCTCTGGCAGCCTTGGGGCCGTGACCAGTTCCCTGGAGAGTCCGTATTTCTACCCCAGACAAGGATAATTCACTGAAATGAAGCTGAGCTCTTGATTTGGGACATGCTGGGAGGGTCTCCTGGGTGCCAGGTGTGTGACCACCCTTGTCCCCTGCAGATGGCATGTGCCCCCCCTTGCACCAGCAGCTGCGGTACGTGGCAGTCAAGAAGAACATGCCCATCCACATCATCTGCTACACCCATGAGCCCCAAAACATGCAGTGGTACAAGACAGTAGAGGAAAGTGAGGACTTCTCTGAGCTGAATAAAAACACCTCCAACTACATCATCAAGAGTACAGATACCTTCATCAACCTCACCATTGTCAGGGCCACCTATGGGGACAGCGCAATCTATGTGTGTGACAGAAAGAACATCCTGGAGAAGAGTCAGCTGCACGCCTGTGGGACAGAGATCAGAGTCATGGGTGAGTGGGAGCTCCCTGTCCTCCCTGCACCCCAGGAGAGACTCTTTTTCCCTCCCCTCTCCATATGAACCTCACATCATACACACCCACCTCTCCCTGTGCTGGTGGGACCCCCTCAGATACAATTTTGGGTGCTCCATGGCACCACAGAGGTTTGGTTCCTCATTGCCAGCACCAAGCAGCAGGACAACCTCCCCTGGCTTGCCCTGGCACGTCCGTCCTGCAAAAATATACCCCAGGGACTACATTCCTCTAATAAATCAGATTTATCCTGCTCCTGCCTAGTGGCAGGTTCTGCCCAAGGTGTTTCATCCCAGAGCTGGTCCCTGATGCCAATCCTGGGGGCAGTTTGCAGTGCTTTGGTCTCTCCCAAGGTGGAAGACATGTCACCTTGGTCCCTCCACCCACCCTTGCTGACACACCAACCTATGGCCATGGCAAGCTCACCCCCACCCCCTGGGAGCCTGGCACAGAGGTGAGACTTGGGCTCTCCCTGTGCTGTTGCTCTCAGGTCACAGTAGCATCAAGCAGGTCCAGAACAGGAACACCCTGAAAGATGCCATCATCATCATCCAGTCCATCCTGCTTGTCATCTTCATCAGCATCCCCATCCTCCTCTTGCTAGATAAAGTAAGTGACAGTGTCTCCAGCAGTGGGGATGTCCCCAGCTGTGCCATTGCAGTGCCCACAGTGGTGTCCTGCATCCCAGGCAGGACAGTGATGGGGATGGGCCAGTGCCAGGTTTGGGGCTGAAATGGGAAAATAAGCATCTAAAATGCTGTGTGGGACTGCATAGATTTGCCTGTGCAAGTGGTGGGACCTGGTCTGAGGGAGCAAGGCTGGGAACAGGGGATCTTGGTGGGTGCTGACACCAACCTGTGACTCTCTTCTCCATAGGGTGAAGGCAAGAAAAGACCAGAGGAGGACCATACCTATGAGGTAATTAATTACAGAAGGAACTTTCTAATCTCAACCTGAGCCTGGAAAGAGGCAGTCGTCCCTTGCTGGGTGTCTGCTGGGTGTCACCTTGCAGCCTCCTTCCTTGGGAGGAAGATCAGAGCACCTTCCTCCCAAGGTGTAACGAGCTGCTTGTAGAACCAAGCCAAGCTCAGAGCACTTCCAGCCATCTGCCTCCATCTTCTCCCTCTCAGAATCTGCTCCAGTCTTGGGAAGAACAGCCCTGGGAGCTGGATCCCCACTGGGGGACCCCCAGAGAGGATGCGCTGTGGATGGAGCCATGGTTCCCTTCCCATGTCTCAACCTCCTTCTTGTTGTGCAGGGGCTGGAGGTGGAGCAGATGGCCACCTACGAGGACATCACTCCTTTCAGGGACGTGAAGGCCAAGTGGACAGTTGGGGAGCACCCAGGTGAAGAGTGAGGGGTCCTGCACCCACCGCCAGGCCGGCACTGGCGCCCTGCCAGGACCCTGTGGGGATGGATCCCCTGGACCACGGCTCTGCAGGTGCCTGGATTCCAGGCTGCAATCCCGGGCTGCAACCCACCTCCACAGCCCTGCACAGGGCTGGGACCCTGCCACCCTTGGGTGCTCGCTTTGCTGCACCCGGGGCTGTGCCCACAAGGCTGCCCTGCCCCAGATTCACTGTCCCCCCCCAGCTGATGAACCCCTAAAGCCTGTGTAGAAATTAGGAGCCACCTGTGAACCCCCCAGCAGCAAAATGGCCCCACACCCCGGGCAGCCCCACACCCCAGCACTGAGCTCCTGCACAGTTAATGCAATGGAAGTTGGGAGAAGGTGGGTCTCCTCCAGCCCCACCACCCCTGGGAAGGAGAGGACAAGGAACAAGCCATGTCCAGCTGCAAGGACCCTCCTGGGCTGCAAGAACCTGCTGCAGCCCTGGCAGAGGAGCTGAGGTGAGCAGCACCGTATGCGTGTTGTAAGAAGTGGATTTGGGGCCACTCTTAAGCTGTCAAGCCATGGATGTGTCCACAGGCCAAGCTGGCTGATGTCTCAGATGGAGGAGCCTCCAAAAGCACCTCTTTCTCCCAGAGACTACAAGAAAAGTTGAAGAGGCAGGTCTCACTCAAAGGCTTGCACCTCCCCAGGCAAGAGCTGGCCCGTGTCACGATGTGTCCCTGTGGTGAGGGACACATGTGACCTCAGAACTCATGGGAAAGCTGTAAATTGTGGGACACAAACCTCCAACTGCTTTTTGAAGCCCTAATAAAGGTAATGGGTAAACTCTCACTCTGTTCCATCCTGCCATGCCCAGTCTGGAGGTGTCCCATAACCCTGGTGCCAATGCCCTGAGATGTCCTGGGAGTAAGTAGCAGCTTTTTGTGAGTCCAGCTTAGCTAGAAATCAAACTTCACCCCTTCGAACTTCACCCTGAGAGTGGGCAGGGATGGAAAATCAAGAATAGCTGTGGGACCCCCCAGGGACTCTCATTGAGCACACGGGGGGGACTGCCACGATCCCAAAACATAAGTTTGGGATGAGACAACGAGCATCTCCAGGATCCAAAGCAGGAGAACAGGGCCCAGGGCCAAGAGCTCCACTCACAGCTACATCTGGTCTCACAGGAGAGGCTAAAAGAGAGGAGCAGAGCAGTGCTAATTGGGTTTGTTAATAAAACAGCAGCTGTGGGGGGTGGGCTCGGGGCCAGCTGGGCACCCAAACCAGGGCTGGGGGACCACAGGGTGGAGGAGACAGGACAAAGGGGTGACAAGCACATTGTGGCTCAAACTCTGTCACCCACAGAGTGCCCAGGGCCTCTGTGCCCCTATGGCTCATGACATTCTGGGCTCCAAGAAGAAGCTGGAGCTGCTCCACACCTCAAAACAATCAAAAGAGAGTAGAATTATGAGCAAACAGGGCTTTTCAGAAGGAACAGGATAATTCTTGTTTACCAGTAAAACATCTCAATGGAAAACTGGAATTCTGTTTAAATAGCACAAACCCAGCATTTTAAAATTGATTTTTGCTGGTTAAATAAAACTACCCAAAATTAGTTCCACCACATGTATATAAAAGTTGCTTAAACGTATTTTATTTATAAAATTGATTAATTAAAGAAAGGAGCAGTCACAGTGTGAGAGAGAAGAACTGGTTATCCCTGTTTTCCATGTTTGCCAGGATTCTAGGACTAACAGAGTTCATCCCTCCACCCCTTGTTTTCAGTTTCCAGATGGAAGAGGGAGGTACATTTTCTGGCCTTCCTGGCTCCCAGTTGGTTCCTCAGCTCTGTGTAAATTACTCACTCAACTGACTGAACCAAGTAACATAAAAAGTAAGGAGAATCGGCTCTTTGCACCTGGTGAGGAACCACCAGGGTCAAAAACAGTTTCAGTGACCCCAGTTCTGCTCTGCTGCTCCAGAGGCTTTGGCTTCCTTTAAAATGCCAAAAGTAACTCAATATTTCTGTAGTGTTACTGGTTTATTTGAAATGCTTAGACCTGTCTCTAGGGAGCCTGGACATGAGGGTTGGATTCCTTCTGCACTGAGATAGATCTGTGTGTAAAATGCATTTAATGTAAATAAATATATGTCAGTATATACAGTCCAGGCTCTGTTTTCTCCTGGTTCACAGACTCACAGAATCACTAAAATTGGAAAAGCCCTTGGAGATCATTGAGTCCAACCATTCTCAGCGCTGCCAAGGCCATCACTGACCCCTGTCCCCAGGTGCCACTTCCACAGGGCTTTTAAATCCCTCCAGGGATGGGGATTCCACCACTGCCCTGGGCAGCTGTGCCAGGGCTGGACAACCCTTTCCATGAATCAGTTTTCCCTAATATCCAACCTAAATCTCCCCTGGCACAGATTGAGGCTGTTTCCTCTTGTCCTTGGGAGCAGAGCCCAACCCCCACCTGGCTACAACCTCCTTTCAGGGAATTGTAGAGAGCAGGAATCCCTGTTTTGCTGCCACCAGTGGGATGCTCAGGCAGAGAGCTGGAGCTGCAGTCCTGGACCCCTTCAGCCTCATCTTTCCAAAAGGATCCAGTGAAACTGAGCAATTCCAGCTCCAGGAAATAAACCCCATGAATTTGGAAAGGAATTTACCTTCGGAGCAGTGATCCATCACCTCAAACTGCAGAGCCTGGGCTGTGGGCTGGCAGCAGCTCCTTGGCCAGGATTCACTGGCTCACCCATTGGGGTGGGAAGATCCTCCCCACACAGCCAGGCAGGCTGGGGGTCACCAGGATCCAGGGAGCACCCGTGCTTCCAAGGAAAGGTCTTTCACTTATTTAGATGCTCAGGGTAAAGTGAGTGAACATGGGACCACCCCGAAGAGAACTGAGGGGGTTTTCCTCTTTCAAAAACAAAAGGAATTTGGAAAACAAGGCTGCTTTAGGAGATGGGATGCTTTGAGCTGCAAATGCAGGCGTTTAAAAGCCAGAAAACAGCCGAGCTGAGGTCTGAGAGCTGCTTATGCAACCGCAGTTGTGCCCTCGGCGCGTCTGCCCAGCCCAGCACTGCAGTCACGCACTGCCTTCCCCGCGCTTCTGCCTCATTCACCGCCCAGACAGGACTGGGGACAAACCGAGCCCCGGGGGAGCCGCACAGCCCGGATCATCCCGGCATCTCCGAGCTGGGCTGCAGCATAAGCACTGGATTTAGCACCGTGTTCTCACTGCCAGAGCTAGAGAGGCAGCAAGTGAGGGGAAGGATGCAGGTACAAGGTGCTGCTGTGGTACATCGAGTCCTGCGGGTGGTTTTGGGCACCAAAATATAAAAAAGACATGAAGCCATTAAAGAGTGTCCAGAGGAGGCCACGAGGATGATGGGGAATGGTCTGGATGGGAAGCTGTAGGGGGAGGCTGAGGGCACTTGGTTTGTTCAGCTGGAGGAGACTGAGGTCAGACCTCAGTGGGGTCTGTAACATCCTCACAAGGGGAAACGGAGGTGCAGCACCAATCCCTGCTCTCTGTGATCAGTGACAGGGCCCGAGGGAGTGGCTGGAGCTGTGTCAGGGCAGGGTTAGGTTGGATATCGGGACAAAGTTTTCCACTGAGAAGGTGGTTGGGCACTGACCAGGCTCCCCAGGGTTTGGTCACAGCCCCAAGGCTGCCAGAACTCAGGAGTGTTTGGACAACACTCAGGGACAGGGTGGGATTGTTGGGGTGTCCTGTGCAGGGCCAGGAGTTGGACTGGATGATCCTGATGGGTCCCTCCCAACTCAGCCTATTCTATGATTCACAGGCCTGGGCTGGGGAGCTGCTGCTCTGCTCATCTCTGACCAATAGTGACATATTTAAACACGATCTGGAGCAGAAAAACACAAAAACACACCCAGATGTTTCTGGCTATTGCGTGACAGGACACCTGATACTGCAGGACCCACTGTTCCCTCTTCTCAGGGGACTGACATTTACCCTGTGACACCACCACGTCTCCAGCAGCAACACCCGGGGGCTTCTCGGAACAGACTGAGCTCTCCCATGGTTATTGATCAGCTCTGCACCCTCTGCTCCAGCTGCCCCAAGGGTGATGGTGCTGCCTGGAAACCAGAGCCACACTGGGGGGCACAGAAAACCCAGGAGCTGGGGGAGCCAAATCATCTCCTGACCAGGGACAGGCCCTGAACACCAGACAAAGGGCCAAAAAACGGGTAGTTTGGGGTCATCAGTTCTTTATGAGGAGTAAAAGTCCTTTAAGTCTCCCCTTGGAAACACATCCCAGATTCTGTCTTGTTTTTTCCAAAAGCAGGGAGAGGTGTGCTGTGTCCTCTCCTCTTCAAGGCCAGGTCGGACGGGGCTTGGAGCAACCTGGTCTAGTGGAAGGTGTCCCTGCCCATGGCAGGGGGTGGAACTGGATGGGCTTTAAGGGCCTTTCCAACACAAACCATCCTGTGATTCCATGATTCCCTCTCCCATCCATGACCTCCTTTCCAAACCCACCCTCTGCTTAATCTAAAAGTATTTCACATTTGCATCTCAGGTAAGAGCAGGAAAATGCTCATAACCAGATATTCCCATAGTCTTGTCCAGCTGAGGATGAAACCTTCCAGAGCTCTGGCATCTGGATTTGAAGGAATCCAAACCAGCACCTGGGCAGGACAGCTCCTTGTCATACCTATGGCAAACCAGCTCAGCAAAACTATTTGCTGAACTTTTGACATTTTGGTAGAAATTGGAAGCAATTACTTGGCCAAACAACATCGGACAACATCCATCCAGCTCTATTCCTCCTAAAAACAACACAGAGGAAAACATCACAGAATCATGGAATCCTTTAGGTTGGAAAAGGCTTCTCAGATTATCAAATCCAACCATTCCCCCAGCACTGCCAAGGCCACCTCTAACCCATGTCCCCAAGTGCCACTTACATACAGCTCTTAAATCCCTCCAGGGATGGGGACTCCACCATGAGGAGCCCGTGCCAGGGCTGGACAACCCTTTCCACAAATATTTTTTCCCTAATATCCAACCTAAACCTCCCCTGGTGCAACTTGCCACTTGCTTTAGTCCAGAAGTGTCCCAAACTGGCCAGTGAGCCCTGTGAACTGTGGGCCAAGGCTGCAGAGCCAGGCAGGAACAACAGGTGGACACAACAAATTCCACCATGTAAAAGCATGGACCTGATCTGGGATGGGTCTTGCAAGGATCAGGAAACTTTTAATTGTAATAAACAGCAGAATATGGCTAAATCATGGAGCATTGATTTCACCCCCAGGCAAACAGCCTCCCCAGCCTGCACACACATGTATGAGTGTCATGAGGTGGCACCACTGTGAGCACTTGTGCATTTATTCATGGGGAAGATACAGAGCTGTTGTTGTGATCATGGACACACAGATCCATTTTAAACAGACTCCCTGCTATATAAAGGGATGGCTCCACAGTTTCCTTCACCTGATGAAAGGAGGAAACATTCACTGTCAAGGAACACCCAAGCAACTCACCAGGCAGAAATGGCTCCAGGTACTTTTTATTTCAGTTTTAAAGGATTGCCACTGCTGCTGCATGTGGAGGGTGATGGGAGACGTCAATGGGGTGGTTCTGTGATGGGCTACACACTCCTTGCCATCCCTATATTAAAATACAGCAACTTACAAATCCATGAAATCTTTTCCTGCAGTGTGACCTTAATCCATGGATTAATCTGTAGCCTAAACTGGGCAAGGATAGGGTGGAGAATATGAAGAATAAGTCAGAGTTATCAGAGTTATAATTGCCATAAATGTTGGCAAGGATATTAAAACTTGTGTTCCAAGCTTAAGAAAGGGATCAGGATGATGTCTAATGCTTATCCCTAAGTCCCACAGCCTCCAGGACATTCCTCCTCCACAGGTTATTTGTCTGAGATGAACTTTGTGGTCCTTGTAAGCACAGATGGACACCTGTGTTAGATGTCATGGGTTGGAAACCTTTAGGCTTAACAAAGGTCACCAAATCCCACGGGTCTGTCCCAGAGAGCAAAAGCAGCCAGTCACAGCACAGGGAATGTCACCAGCTCTTGTCCCAGTGAGGGCAGATGGTGACACCTCAGCAAACCATGGCTGAAGCGAGGTGCTCCCAGCCCTCAGCTGGTCCTCACCATCCCCTGCCTTTGCAAAGGCAAGGCCCCTGGAAAAACATGAGTGTGTAGGAGAAAACCATAGGGACACACCTTGGTTTTCATGGACAGCCATGACTCCAGCCAGGAATACACTGCTGGTAACACTGGGAGCAATACAGGCCCTGAAAGGGTTTCACTTGGGATGGTCCTGTGCAGGGCTAAGGATTGGACTCAATGATCCTTGTGGGTCCCTTCCAACTTGGCACATTCTGTGATTCACTTGATTTTGGGGAAGGCTGAGCTCACCCACAGCATCCAAAGAGGCAGCAAGGCAGGTGAGGGCTCAGCCAGCAGGGACAGAAGAGGCTGGGAATGAATTCCCAGGTGCCACCCCCTCCTCAGCACAGTCCCCAAGCCCTGCTAACACCCTCCTCTCTGCTTTGCTGCAGGGTCCTGGCTCTCTCCTCTGGCCATTGCTGTGATCACTCTGGGACTGCAGTGGCCACAGCAAGTTGCCACCTTCCCAGCCATGCCCCTTTCCAGCCTGTTTGCCAACGCTGTGCTGAGGGCTCAGCACCTTCACCTCCTGGCTGCTGAGACCTACAAGGAGTTTGTAAGTGGTGTGGCTTCAGGGCATCTCCTCTGAGTTAGTCTGATGGCCTCAGGGCTGTAGAAATTCCCAGAGACAGAGACTTTTCAGCTGTAGGTGTCTTTGTCAGCTCTTAGTAAGGAGAAGTCCACAAGCTGGGGAGAGCTATCAGAATAGATTATAAGTAGCCAGGAGCGTTAAATTCTGAAAATGGTTTTTACTTCATGTCTAGATTTATAGATCTGTAATTTAGCTGTGAACTGTAAACACTGAGTCAGGCTCAGCCTATTGACACAGTCATGGCCAAGTCATGGCTGAAATGAAAAGAGGAGTTCAAATGCCCCAAAATTCTGTGTAGTTTCATTCTAAGAATTTTCCAGGGTGCTCTTACAAGCATTTACACAATCAGTATTTCCAGGTCCACAGTTTGGCACTTCTCAAGTCTGAACATCTCTCATTCTGTCCTCTGTTTGTATCTTAAACCAATTAGATGTACAATCTTTAAGTTTCACTATTTCATATCAAAGGGAGACTGCCATTCCATCCTCATGCTCTCTCCCATCAGCTTGGACACTGTCTCCTCCTCTCAGCTCTCTGTCCCCTCTCTGACCCCTCCTCAGGGCCACTTCTGCCCAAGTCCAGACCCATGGCACAAGGTCACCTGGGAAGTGGCACAGATTATGCAAGACTTCCCTGTGTCTGTCACCTTTGGCCCTGGGAGAGTCTGAGTGCTTTAAACCACTCAGTTTCTGCTGCTGCCAGGAGCTGGCACGAGCTGTCCCTTAGGCAGGAGCTGTCCTTGGGGACCATCTGCTCCCTGGGAGAACCTGTCCCAGGTGTGCTCTGCATTCACCTCAGCACAAGAGGAAGACCTTTAGGTCCAGTAACTATTGTTCCAACAAAACCTCCTGTTTCCCAGCCTGTCCAGAGGCACCTCATGTCTCACATTTACCCCTTGCAAAGAGTAACCACACAGAACAGCCTGGGAAGTGTCTGTGGTGTTCTCCAGGACACAGGTACCAGCCCTGAGTGTATTTGGGATGTCTCCACAGGAACGCAGCTATATTCCAGAGGACCAAAGACACACCAACAAAAATTCCCAGGTGGCATATTGCTACTCAGAGACCATCCCTGCTCCCACAGGGAAGGACGATGCCCAGCAGAAATCGGTGAGTTCTCATTCCTGGGGGCAAGGAGAGTCCCCATTGTAGAAACAGAGGGAGCATCTGTGAGCACTTTGGTGCTTCCTCCCTCCTCTCTCTTATTTACTATTTAAACCCTGCATGAAGAAAGGAAGACCCTTCTGGGTTACACCATAAATCATATTCCCACCTCAAGGATGAGAAGAACTATTGTCTGCACAGGACAAGGTCTGGGTGGTGCTTCTCAGGCTGAAAACTTGTCTGCTGAAGCTGCAGGAGCAGTGACACCCCTTGGATCACTCCAGGCTGTTCCAGAGGGACCAGGACACCCCACTAAATACCCCACACACAGCTTTGACCCTTTCTTGTCTTAATTCCAGGACATGGAGCTGCTTCGTTTTTCCCTGGTTCTCATCCAGTCCTGGCTGACCCCGGTGCAGTACCTGAGCAAGGTGTTCACAAACAACCTGGTTTTCGGCACCTCAGACAGAGTGTTTGAAAAGCTAAAGGACCTGGAAGAAGGGATCCAAGCTCTGATGAGGGTAAGTCACAGCATGTTTTAGAATAACAGATCTCCCAGACTCAGCTCTCAGGGATCCACAGACTAGGAGAAATCTCCCCATCTCCCACTCTGCAGATCCCTGGCATCCCGTGGACTTTGCTTTAGATAATGACCATGACACCCCACTGCACAGGTTCCATCACTGGGGAGGGTAAGAACACCCAGAACAGAAGTTAACAGCACTGCCACAACTCCTCAGAGACCATTATCAACCAGGAATCACATTCCAGATCCAAAATCTTTCCAAACCCAGTACCAAAGAAAACACAATTTCTTAAACCCAGTGTATAAAGAGCAACATAGTGTTTGCTACATCTCCATGTAAAGTGCTTTAAAATGAGGCAAATTTTGTGAGGTTTGCAACCTCACAACATCTTATAAAAACATCTTTGTGCAGGGAATTCTGTGCTCTGATGTTTCTCCCTTACACAAATACAGCACCCAGGGAGCTAAGAGCTGAAGACAGATCTTACTCAAGGAAGGTCTTATCACAGAATTCCAGAATGGTTTGGGTTGGAAGAGACCTTAAAGCCCATCCAATGCCCCCTTTGCCATGGGCAGGGACGCCTCCCACTATCCCAGGGACCCCAACCTGGCCCTGGACACTTCCAGGGATGGGGCAGCCACAGCTTCTCTGGGCACCCTGTGCCAGGGCCTCCCCACCCTCACAGGGAAAAATTTCTTCCTAACACTTAACTTAAATCTCCCTCTTTTAACTTAAAACCATTCCCCCCTGTCCTACCTCTATCTGCCCAAGTAAAAAGTCTCTCTCCCTCTTTTTTATAAGCCCTTTTAAGATCTTCTTAATTCTCAATTTCTTGTTTTAAATGAAATTGTCTATTATCTACCAGAACACCTTGAAGTTATGCTTATTCTATAACTAATTTTATCTGCCATCATCACCCAGTAGCCAGAGCTCTGAGAGCTGTAGGTGTGAGAAATGAGTCTGGAATATTATTGACATCTTCTAGCATTTAACTAACAGGCCCTGAGAGTAACCAGACACCTTCTGTGCTGGCACTTCAGCTGGAGTGAGTAAGGATAGATATCAGCACCACTCCAGATTTTGCTCTCTGTTCCATGTGTGCTTGGGCATTGGGAAGCTCCACACAGAAACTACACAAATATCCATATTTCACCAATTTATGGCACTTTTTACTTGACCAAAACTGTCCTGTTGCTGTGGCAGCTGAGCACAGCAGGAGGAGACACTGACTGAAGATCTCAACTCCAGATAAATACAGCTTGGGTCTGGGTTAGAGCTTCGCTGGGAAAATGGGAGAAAAACAATTATTTGCCCACTTCCCCATCTCTTTGGAGCTACAGAGAGACTCCATGATTTGTCCTTTATTTTGAGACCCTCAAGACACTCCTCCCTCCCTGCAGCCTCGTGTCAGCTCCCTTCTCACTGGGAGCACTCAGTCCAGCATCACCCTGAGTCACCACCCTTTCTGCAACACATAAACTCAAAAATACATCTGAAACTTGATTTAAGAGGAGGGGGATGTCATCATTTAGTGTTTTAAGGTCACTTAAAGAATCATCAGCAAAGGCATCAGCAAAAACAGTTCAATATAAAAGCAACAGCACGACAAAGTTCGTTGGCAAGGTTCACTTTACTACTTAATAAATGGTTAAAGCACAGCAAGGAAAAGCAGGCAAAAATCCAAAATCAATCAATCCAAACCAAAACAAACCCCAAACAATTTATGTGGAAGCAGGGGGGGGAGGGGGGGTGGCAAAAGAGTAGGAAAGGGTAAGTATAAAAGGGGATATGGCCTAAAGGCCTAACAGCACTTAACTTAAACTTAACATCATTTAACTTAATTGATAACTTAAACAATCTAGCAAAGGATTCATATAGAATTTACTACACCACAACAGTAACTTACTTGACTGCCTTACAAGTCTGAAGTACTCAAGAATCCAGGACAGCAGCATTCCCAGGACATTTGCTTTAGCACATGCACACAAAGAGTCTGCACAAGGTACCTGTGAAAAATTCCTCTGGGATTCAGGGAAATACTCACTTTGGATGCCTTTGCGCCTTCTCAGCAGCTAATTTTCCATCCTGGGCACAACTCAGATTGGTGACTTCCTTTGAAAGTTTGAGAAAAAAAATACGATTCCACTTGGGTTCTTATTCAGGCAAGAAAAATAAGTTTCCAAGGCTGTTCATTTAAAAAACCCAGGAGCTCGTTAGACAGCAGCAGTTCCTGGGAGCAGACAGTGTTTGAAGAGGAGCTCAGCCTAGGTTACAGAATCATAGAACATTTTAAGTTGGAAGGGACCACAAGGATCACCAAATCCAACTCCTGGCCCAGCACAGGACCACCCCCAAGAGTCACACCCTGTGCCTGAGAGTATTGTCCAAACACCCCTTGAGCTCTGTCAGCCTTGGGGCTGTGCCCACTTCTCAGGTCCATCAAGGCTAATGCTTAATGAGCATCTCTCAGATTATAGTCAAGCCTAGGGAGGTGGGGAGAATGCACCACCACAGGGGAAATCCCCCTGACCTCTCCCAAAGCCTCAGCCCTGGCTCCTTGGTGGATGCTCATCCCCAGCCCTCTCTGTCCTCCCACAGGAGCTGGAGGACCGGAGCCCGCGGGGTCTCCAGATCCTCAAACCCACCTACGAGAAATTCGACATCCACCTGCGCAGCGAGGACGCGCTGCTCAAGAACTATGGCCTGTTGTCCTGCTTCAAGAAGGACCTGCACAAGGTGGAGACCTACCTGAAAATGATGAAGTGCCGGCGCTATGGAGAGGGGAACTGCATTGTCTGACCCCCTGGCATAGATCCCCTCCCACTCCCGGCCCTCGGCCATGGCTGCCCTGCTCCTTGGAAAGAAAATTGGAGAATAAACCCGCTACTGCCAACAGGCTCTGGTTTTTGGGGGAACAGGCTGTCGTGAATGGGGTGGGAGGGATGAGCTGCCACCGGGACCGTGTGGATTTGGAGCCGAGTGCTGGATTTCAGAGTAGATTTGAGGCTGAGGGCACACATTTCAGCCTGGGGAGACTGGATTTGGGATGTGGGTTTGGGGCTGGGCAACAGATTTGAGGCTGGAGGATGAGGATTTTGGGTTGAGAGGTGGATTTTGGGGTAGATTTGAGGCTGAAGGAGTGGATTTGGGGCTTTAGGTGGTGGATATGGGGCTGGGGTTGGATTTGGTGCTTGATTAGGGGCAGGGGTGGATTTGGGGCTGGAAGGTGGATTTGAGGGTAGATCTGGGGATGAGATGAGTGAATTTGGGGCTGGGGGGACTGAATTTGGGGCTGGGGAGATGAATTTGATGCTGGGGTAGATTTGTGAGTAGACTTGGGCCTACGGCACAGATTAAGGGCTTAGAGGAGTGAATTTGGGGCTGGGGTGGATTCGAGGGTATATTTGGGGCTGGGCAGCAGATTTGGGACTGGAGGCTAAAGATTTGGGGGAGGGGTAGATTTGAGTCTGAGAGGAGTGGATTTGGGGCTGGATGGTGATGATTTTGGGGTTGGGGTTAAATTTGGGGCTGAAGAAATTGATTCAGGGCTGTGAATATGGATTTGGGGCTGGAAGTTGGATTTGGTGGCATATTTGGGACAGGGGAAGATTTGGGGCTGGGAGTGTGGATTTGGAGAGTAGATTTGGGGCTGAGGGGGGTGAATTTGGGGCTGGGGTGGATTTGGGAGTAGATTTGTGTCTGAGAAGCGTGGACTTGGGACTGGAGGGACTGGATTTGGGCCTGGAGAGATGAATTTGAGCCTGGGTGTAGATCTGGGAGTAGATTTGGGGCTGGGGGACAGATTTAGGGCTAAGGGGATTGAATTTTCGGCTGGGGTGGAATTGGGGGTAGCTTGGGGCTGGGGGGTGGATTTGGGAGTAGATTTGAGCCTGAGTGAGGTGGATTTGTGGCAGGGGAGAGCAGATTTGGGGCTGGGGAGGTGGATTTGAGGTACTTTCTCCTCACACTCCTACCTGTGCCCACACTCCAGGCCGCGGCCCGGCTGAGGCAGAGTGGGATGAGTGGGGATCAGGCCAGACCGGGTCATGGAGGGTCCAGGCTGTCCATGGCAGAGGGACTCCATGGAGTGGGACCTGCCAGGGACCAGAGGAGCAAGGCCCAGGATCCCCCCAGAGCTCCCAGGATCCCCCCATGGCTGGGGTGTAAGGCCTGGGACCCCCTCAGAGTGATCTCTCTTCCCGCTCTGGAGCCAAGGCCCCAGTCACCCCCATCTGGACTGAAGGCTTTACCAATGTCCTACTAGTGCACTAATAACTTATTTTCAAATAATCCCCTTTTCCTTTTTTTTTGTTTATTTTTAATAATTTTTCAGTTCTCTTGTCTCCCTGAGGCATAGGGTGACCCCACAGGGGTGTTGAGGGTGATTTCAGCCACAATTCCATGGCCAGTTTGGGGTCTGCACAGCAAAATTGCCCAGAGCAAGTGGAAGAACTGGAACCAAACCCCATTAATCTGCCTGCAAAATGCTGTGCCAATATTTCACTGAATGGTAAAACCACAGAAAGGACAGCAGAGAGCAGGAGACAAGCAGGGGCAAGGATGACTAAGAAAATTGAGATTCTCTTAGTCAGGGTTCAGCCTGGAAAACAGAAGACTCCAGGGTGACCTAATTGTGCTGTTCCGGTGCTTAAAGGGAACCTAGAAGAAACATACAGAGACTATTTACTCCTTGATGCTTCAATTGCCTCTACTTAAATACTAGAAGTAATTACATCTTGGAATTATACAGCAACACTACTTTTTTGGGGTATCTTTGTGCAGAAATGTTTTAGATGGAAAAGGAACATGAGCAGTTGGAGTACAGGTCTGTTATGGGGCAGCCTGACAAGTCTGACACATGACAGCATCCAGGGCTGCTCCTTATGGAATCTGTGGAAGGGAAAATTCCTGTAAAGCCACAGTAGGTTGAATCAAATGGGTTTTTAATAAGGTCTTAAATAAATCAAACCCCCCATCTACAAATACACTTTGTAAACTTTCATTTTACCCAGAGGGAATGACTGTTAAAAGCTTTGGAGAATCTCTGCAGGTCACTGTGGGACATGAACAAAAATACTTGAGTACCACAGTAAAACTCTGATCATGGTGCTCAGGGAGGTTGGTGCTGAGGCCCAGCCTTGGCACAAGCCAGCCCTGAGCAGGGAATTCTTATCTCACTCAGTTTGGAGACACCATGGCTTACCTGGGGAGGCTCAGAGCTTTATGCCCAGAGCCCAGCTTACCTGAGCAGGTACAGGCATTTCTCAATATATATTTCATGGCAAAGAAGAAAAAGTTGACAGCAAGGGAAGCCCTGGCTTGGAATTGGCTCATGAGGGTCATGTTTTGGGTCCTTCTCCTCTGTTATTAGAGTAGCTGAAATGAGGGCATAGAGAGATGCCCCCAATCCCCTTTGCTGCTCCTATTTATAGCTCATTACCACTACTCAGCTTCATCACTGTTTGCACTTGCAGTGTCAATTGTGACCCTGATGTCATTTTTCCCACAAAAAGGAAGGTATTGCATTTTTCAGTCTGCATGTTGACTTGAAAGGAGTCAAGTCCAGGGTGGTCTTGGGCTCTCTGGAGCTGACCCTATGGTGAGCCAGCCCTAGTGCCTCTGGCACTGAACAGGCTCCCCAGGGTTTGGTCATGGCCCCAAGGCTGCCAGAGCTCCAGGAGGGTTTGGATAACACTCAGGGACAGGGTGGGATTGTTGGGGTGTCCTGAGCAGGGCCAGGAGTTGGACTTAGTGAGATCCTTGGGGAACCCTTCCAGCTCAGGGTATTCCATGGTTCTTTCTTCCTGCAGTTTGCTGGGAGCAATGTCTGACCAGCTGTGTGACATTTTATTCCACTTGATGACACTGAGTCACCTGGTGTCCACAGGCAGAACTGGCTCCATTCCCTACTCAAGAGTAGTAACAAAACTTGAGTATTTTGGGGTGTGACATAACCAATATCCATCAGATTTTTTTTTTTATCAGTTGAGATGATGAAATTTCTGCTGGTTTGTTCTCTCTCCACATTCTCCTCTGTACGGCCCCTGCTATCCAGCCTCTTTTAAACCCACAGAGAGCTGACCCAACAAGGCCTAACCATGAGAGAAGTGAGCAGCAGAATCAAATAGAAACCCCTGTTCTCCCAGAAGTCATTCCTTGCCTCCCTGCCCTTTCATGTCCCTTGCAATGGTGTGTGGGATGGGATTTGGCACTTGCTCTCTGCAAGATACCATCCAGCCTGATGGAAAGGAGAACAGACAGGAATTCAGAAGGACTTGCTTTGGGAGAAGAGCTGCTGGGTGTCCTTCTGGTTCATTGCCTTGTGATGTCAGTCTTTCCAAAGCAGAAATGTTCCCAAGTGATGAATTCCAGGGTGGCTGCACCTTGTACATGGTAAAAATATATTGTTTCCAGGTGCAGAGGCACAAAGATAAAATTTGTTGTAGAGAGAGAAATTCATCTTTGATTTCTCTTCACAGGTCAATGAATTGTCATTGGAACAGTTTGAGCTCAAAGCAGTTTTGTCTGATCTCAGTTTTGATGATGCCACTGAATTAGAGCAGCTCTGTCTTCTCATTGTTTCCAAAAGTTTTGCAGTGTTTGATTAGGGATGAAAGCTGAGCGCCCTGAGATGCCACGTGTGTCATGTCCAACGTTTGCTTTTCCTCCAAACACAGAACAGCAAAAGAAATGGGCAATAAACCTGATGCTGCTAAAATTAAACCCCAAAATATATGCTGGGTTTTGAGAGAAAGTGTTTTCCTGTCAACCTATTGAGGTCATCTATATCTGGAACCAGCAGAGCTGCATGATTATTTAAACAGAGTATGAGGTGTGTGTAGCAATTTCAGAAAAACAATAGGACTGAGCCCTCCCTGCAGGAGTCCACGTACAGCTCACAGTCACTGGGATGCACAGGAGAAAGCAGGAGGTGGAAGGGTGTTACCAGAAGGAGTAGCTGTGGGACTGACACTCATTTTCACAGACAAAGGAAAAGTATTCTCTAAGTGAATATTGTTTTAAAGGAATAAGCCTAAATTTTGTAATACTCTGTTGAGCCACATGTGCCACATGAGCCAGAGGTGTTGAACACCAACTATAAGTAGTTGGGGCACTATCATTATGTAAAACAAAGCTTCTTTTTCATTTCAGACATGTTTTTCCTTAAATTATATAAACTTTCCTAACGTGGTGCAATGAACGAACCTCAGAGGCAGCACAAGCAATGGGAAGGGGCACTAAGCTCACCAAATCATGAGGATGAGGGGGAAAGGGGTGTGTATTTGATAACAAAACCATTTGAGAAGGTGCTTCCTCCTCATCTTTGTGGTGTCTGAAAACAAAATTGTTGCAGGGGGATTTAACCCACCAGCTCCATCCCAGGGGTTAATGGTTGCCTGTTCAAACATGAGTCTTGCTGCTGGCACTGGACACTCGAGCACCGCCCCCACCACACACACACAGACAGTTCTGTAGCTGCACAAAACCAGGATTTATTGGGAAAGCATTCTGAA
>WEIV01015497.1:1926-39262 GCA_013390005.1 Calyptomena viridis
AAACCATTTGACACCTTGGCAAATCCATATGCAAATAAATATATGGCCTGAATTTTATCAGCATCTCTAAGGCAAGAATGGGGCAGGCTGGGAAAAACAGCTCCTTCCACAGTGTTTTCTCTTCCAGAAAAGCTTTGATTCACCCTGCTTGTTTCCAGTCCAGTTTAAGTGACTCAGGTGATGTCAAGATCTGTCGTCCAGTGTGGGAACATTTCCCAAAGTTACCTCTACAGTGTTAGGAGGCTTCTCCTGTCCTCCCCCTTTGAGCAGTTCCACTCCCTTGCTCATGCAATAATTTGCATTAACTTCAGAAANAACCCACCACAATATCAAGGAAACATTCCCTGACACATTTAAGGGCATATGAATGTTAATAACACCTGACACCAGCTTTCTGACATACCAGCTGGTAGTGGCTAAGTGTAATAGTTTGGTAAAAGGATAAAAATTGTAAGAGTTTGAGAGAGATGGATTTTTTTTCAAGTGACATTAAATGTCACTATGAAACCTCTTCACNATCCAAATTGCAACTATGTTATCTGCTTTTATTTGGATCATGCAGGTCATAGGTTTTTAAGATATTTATAGAAGGCAGGAGATGTACTTACCAGCATTTTCTAAATCACTTGGCACTCATTGAAATGACAGAAAAATAACCATCAAGGTACTTTACAAAGCCCATTCAATAACAATATGCAAAAATGCTTTTTAATATCTAGCCTGCATATTGTCTTAGACAAAATATATGTAATTATTTTAAATGAGAAAGTCTTGGTGGAAAATTGTTTCCCCTGCTTCTAAAAAGAGACAGAACCTCTTGTTTCTGAACAGCTCTGTAGGTCAGGAGGAGATAAATGAACTGGTGTACAACACTTCCCTGAAGACCTTCATTCCAACACCCTGTTCTGACCAAGGACATTGAGTGGGAAACCCACACCCACACAAGGAATGTGCCACATCAGTAATGTGCAGTGGAGTGTGATTGCTGCCTCCCTGCTTTAAATGTCTCCTCTAGCAGAGGACTTGTTAGGGACCTTTTCTGCTTTGCTATATACTTTGTCCTGTATACCACAGGAAAGCAACTGTGGCCCATGCTGCAGAGGAAACCTACCCACTCTCCTACTCTCACACAAACAAACCTAGGAGACAAATCCCAAGTGTAAGCTTAATGAAGACAAAATAATAGAGGGTTAAAAGACTCATGCCAGTAGGAGCACCCAGCTCATACTCCCCATCACATGTCCCATAGCCACTCTCCATTGTTTTTCCCTCCCAGCAGTCAAACTATAGCTTAAAAATTAAGAAAATCAATCTTTTCTGTCCCAAGATACCCAGGAGGAGTTCCAAAGCAAGGGGTTAATATGACATGAACATAATGTTCATGGACAGCAAATAAATGAGGTTTTTTGTTTGCTTTTCTAAGTGGAGCTCTTAGATATATTTGGACTCAAAGGTCTTTTCCAACCTTGATAATTCTAGGATTCTATGGTCAAAACTACCTCTATTTATCTAATATGTAAGGATTAAAATTCCTCTGAAAACAAGCACTTTCTTTGGGGAATTAAATCTTTTGCACTATTAAAACTGTTCAGAGAAAAAGTACTTGATTTTTCAGCACCCTGATGGGATCTGCCCTTCTCATGCCTGCTCTAACCATCACCACCAATGGCCAGTGTGACTGTCAAGGCCAGGATACCTATTTATTGCCAGAAAGTGATGACACATAGTCTGAGCCATCTCCCTCTCCTCATTCCTTCACTGATGTGGACAGGGGCGTATTGCTGTTCTGGTTCATGACTACAGCCTGGGAGATCTCATAGATCGCATGTTTTTTCAGGACAGCTCCTTCTCCTGCCTTGTATTAAGTTCTTATTCACAAAAAATGGATATTATTTTGAATAGGAACCTTGTACGATAAAATGTACTTTAGTACCACCTGGAAAAAATCCCAGGCAAACACATTTCCTAGACCTTGTGATCAATGGGCTAGAAGAAAATCCTTTGCATATGCACATGTTTAAGTGGTGATTTAAACAATGAGGGATTTAAGGACTTGCATAAATGTGCTTAAGGTAAGTCTTCATCTTGTGAAATTCTTTTTCATTGAGTTTGACAAATCTTCAGCTTTTCTTTTCTGCAAAGTGAGCACCACATATATTTCGTGCAATAGTATGTTAAAAACCCCAAAGTAAACAAACAAACAAAAAATCCCCCCAAAGGTTCAACTAAGCTTGCAGTGCTGTTCCAGATAAATAAGCTCAGATGTAACATTATGCAGATCAGTTCAGCTGAGATCAGCTTTCAGGTGTTACAGTGATGAGCAATGGGATAATTTACAATGAGGTAAAACCCTATAAGCCTGAGTGGGGCAGGGAAGTATGTAAGAGAAGCAGAATGTGTGTTGGATTCCTGTTCAGTGCTTCATTTTACCTCTTTGACTTGGCCAGATCTCCCTCTGACACCACCAAAAGCTCTGGGTATGCAAAGAGAAAAGCACACTGTCAAATGCATTATGTATTACTTATCAGCAATCTTAAAAATGACTTAGTTTCTCTTGCCAGACATTTTCTGATTATTTTTCTGCTGCTTTAAGGAGTTGACTGTGTTCTGCTTGTCTACACCTTGTTTCCACACACTCCTGCTTTTTTAGGCTGATGTTTACCTTTAGAAAAAGAATCTCTTTCCAGTATTTGTAGTTATTAATTCTTTCATCTCCTTCCCCACTTGTTTCATCTGCAGTGCACTGCGACATGGTTTATATTCATTATTGTCCTATTATTTGCCTCAAATATGTTTTGTACCATTAGATAAATTATTTTTGACAGCTGAACAAAGGCAAGATGTTAATCCAAGGAAGCAATCTGCAGAAACTGGTATTAAACAAGAATGGGAAAGTCTGGGCAATGTACCCTATCCAAAGAGGAACAGTAAAAACTGGGAATCATCAGTCTGTGGATATCACCACACTTATGAGGCAAACAACACTGGGAAGTCATGGACTAGTGTTGTGGTTTAAGCGCAGGTGGAAATTAAGCACCATGTAGCCACTTACTCGACTCCCTTCTCTTCTGCCTCTACCCTGGTAGAATGCGGATGAGAATCAAAAATAAATCTTGCAGATTGAGATACGGATGGTTTAATATTTGAAAACAAAGTAAAATACAATANGGAGGCATGAAATCTGACATGATTCTTGAGTCTCTGTCTCCATCCTTTGTCACAAAGCAATAGCCTAACACTGCCAAAAGGTTTGTTTATTTGCCGAATGTCACTTGAACTTGTCTAAGAGGAAAAAAGATATAAAAGAGATTGGAACCTAGAGAAAAATTGGGGAGAAGTTCCACCCACACTCATGGAGGTAACTGACAAATGCCTCTCCCTCCACTCCACTTGGAATACCTCGGGGTGAGTGATTATTAATTAATTTTGCTTTCTTTCCTTTTTATATTTAATACTATGCTTTGCTCTAAGGTGGGTGTGTTGCTGTTTTGTTTTACAGTTAAGTGGGTTTCTCTGTCTAGTTTCTTTTACTGTTAGGTTTGTTGTGCATTTAAGGTAATCTTGCCGTTACGTTCTAAGATTTGGGAATTTTTCTCCAGCGTGGATATTTTTCTGCTAGTAAAACATTTTTAGCTACTCTGCTCTAGTATAGAAGGTTTTGTNCCCAAGCAACTGAAGTACAGTACAATTGCTCACCACTCCCTGATCGATTCCAAACTCCTCTTCCCAAACCCAGATCAGCCCCCCTTCAGGATAATTCTCCAATTTATTTACTGGGTATGGTGTTCTGTGGTGTGGAATATNGGTTGCTTTGTGCTCATTTGTGTAGCTTGCTAGTAGGTTGCCTGTATATAGCCACATTATATTTTTTGTAGCTAAAACGTTATCAAAGACATATTGAATCCTCTTAAATTGTCACGATTTGGTATTAATAAACTTGTTATTTCATTAACTGATCATAGTCCATGATACCATGGTGCTGATAGTTCTCAATGGCAAAATAACGTACGGCAAGGGGAGTTTGCTGAAGGGCCTCACTCTCTCTCTTGCTATTAAGTGAAGTCCCTGAAAAACTTCCTGTCCAAATTCAGTGAACCTGTTAGTGAAGGGTCTCAACTAAAGAGACTACTACTAGGCTGATTTGGACACCCTTCTGAGGGGTGGGACACCGAATAGCCAAAAAAATATATTAATACCCACAGGACAGAAATTCCCTTTTTTTCTGTTCCCCTTCACATGACATTGACTTAGGATAAACACAACGTAGCAAAAACCAAAGCATCAGTGTGTTACCAACATTATTCTCATTCTGAATCCAATACACAGCACTGTAACAGCTACTGAGAAGAAATTAACTCTATCCCAGCCGAAACCAGGACAACTAGGTTGGTCTGTCTGCTTATCAATCACTTGGAAATTTTTATATCATTTCTACTTTGGCCTCTGAACAATACAGATGAAGTAATTCAAAACGCAAAACTGAAGACAGGATATTCCTGTAAGTCAGCCAGCAGCCTTGTGCCAGTGAGGTCTCCTGATGGCAGAGTGAAAAGTTAGCACATAGGGCAGCATCTGGGCATGACATCGCAGTGACACAGCCAACCTACTCCTGCTTCTCACCCGTCAGGTATTTATAAACACTAAGAAAATACCCTTGGGTTTCCTCTTCTCCAGGCAAAGCACTCCCATCTCTCACAGTCTTTCCTCATACCAGCTACTCCAGTCTTCTAATCATCCATGTGGTTGCTCCAGTACGGCCCTTCCTCTTTTGTCCTGGAGAGCCCAGACCTGAATCCAGAACTTCAGATGTGTCTGACTAGTGCTGAGCAGAGCGGGAGGATCATCTCCCTCAACTGGCTGACAACATTGCTTCTAGTGCAGCCCTGGCACCTGTTGACTTTCTTGTTGCAAGGGGACGTTTCTGGCTCATGTTAAGATTGTTGTCCACCAGCATGCTTCAAGGCCTTTTTGAAAACTGCCTTCCAGTGGGTTGGCCTCCAACTTGCATTGGTATGTGGTGTTATTCCCCACAGGAATTCCAGAATTTGTCACCTGAGGAAGAATAATCTTTCTTGAATATAGAATCACCTGAAACATAGCCTTTGATTAACCTCATGAAGTTCCTGTTGGTTCGTTTTCCAGTCTGTTAAATTCCAACTGAATGGCAATGCAACCATCAACCATTCCTTCTATTTTTTTTATCATCTGCGAACTCACTGAGAATCTACTCTGTCCAGATCATTGACAAGGATGTTATAAAACATTCATCCCCATAACAACCCTTGGGCACACCATGGACGACTGGCCTCCAGACAGACTTCATTATATTCATCACAGCCCTTAGAGCCTGGTGGTTCAATCAGGTTTCATTCTACGTCACTGTCAACTTGTTTTATCCATATTTCATCAATTTGTCTATGAGGATGTTATTGGAGACAGTGTCACAACAGTTCATAAAGTCAAGGTAAAAACCAATGACTTCTTCCCCAGGATGAAACGTGCTGCCTCCCATCCACTACCATCTCATTGTGGTGACTTTTCTCCATACTGAAATGGATATGATGAGTAATGCTTGGGAGGTATCTTTCTCCATCTACTGAATGTAGAAGGAACTTTGCGTAACTTATTTAACTTTAATATTAAAGTTAGATTAAGTGAAGTTAGTCCCACCCTTAGGATTCATATTCCAGTTGCTATTTTCTATAATTTGCACAGGCACTTAATAACAGACCTTTTCCAAATACCTCATGCCACGGCCTTTTTGATATATAGCTCCTCACACAAGGCAAGCGGATAGTTCGTACAGCCTCTTATTCCTAAAAATTGCAGTAACTGTGTGAAATTGTTCATGCTTAGGCTGGTAGGAGACTTGCCACGGTCTTCAGAATGAGGAATTCAGTCTCATTCTGCCTGCACATCCATGCCAGAGACCTGTAAAAGGTGGTGACCACATGAGGTACAGATCCATGCCCCATTCACTTAGTTTTATCATGCTCTCAGTTTTTCATGGAGGGAAATTCTTTAGAAACACTAACAAGTATTCACCACTTCTACTAAAACTTGTAACACACTTCCTTTCCAGAGACATGCTCACATGTTTTGGATGCTGATTATATGCCATACATGCCCCATCCTTGATAACAGACCTACTGATGGCTTATGTTTCATACTCAAGTCCCCTGATGTATCACTCGATAGGTTTCAGTTCTGGAACTGTAATATTAAAGCCCCACTTGCTCATGGGGCATGTAATAACATTCAAAAACCTCTATCATGCCAGAAAAGTTATCCTTTCTACCTCAGTGAACTCAAAACTGTACTCTCTTTTAAGGTTGCTTAACTTTCAGCTGTTAAAACTTAAGTAGTCACTTACCAAAAGCACTTACATATATCACAAAACTAATAAAAAGCTAATGTCTCTTCATTTATTTATCTTCTGAAAGATGGCCTGAGTGCTAGTTCACTCAGCACTGGGAGGTATGAGTAACTCCCAAGTACAGATAAAGAGAAATACATATATTATTCCTTATTACTGATGACTATACATGCATGCAGTAGGGCACTAGGGCTCACAGTGCAAATGGCAAAGGGGCAGAACTTTAGTCCTGCTGAAGAAAAGTCACCCTGTTCAAAAGGGCTGAAGGCAGCAAAACAAGAATATCTTGATTCTACTTACAAATGAAGAAAACATCACCTTGTCAAACACACACCTTCCAGAGGTCTGCAACCATCTATGCAACCTCCTCTCATATCCAAAGCACTACTGTCAACAGATAATGAATTACAGCTCCTCAGTGATGGCTCTTATTCAGAGTTCATTCAGGTTTTTATGGGTGATCCTGTTTTCCCATTCATAATGTTAACGAATAAGGACAGTCCTCAGACATTCATGTGGTGGCAAGAAACAATGTGAAGATTTCACAGTAGACTGCGAAATAACCAGAATGTTCACTGCATGCTGGTGAGGTGTTTCTTCTCTTTGGTTTAGGAAAGCAGCAAAGCAGGAGTTGGTCATGGATTCACTGTTGTTTGAGAAAGGGGAGTGCTGTTGGACAACCAGACATACCAAGCTCTTCTATGTGAAGTAAATGTTAACATTAAATTTGAGTATTTTTTTGCTGTTTTTTTAATAGTTCGATCTATGTATTTATTTATTTGATATGTCATACAGAGTAATACAAGGTTTCAACCTTCTCCCAGCTGTAGTTAAAAGAAATCTAGGAAGAAAAGGCTGTGGATATTGATTTTTTATTTTTTTTTTTACAGATGAAATCCATTTCACTGACTATTTTTCCAGTGTGTGACGGTTTTGCCCTTGAGAATGTAGATGAAAGACTTTTTCTTAATTACTTCATACTCTGAAAGAAGTCATGATGGGTCCTGAAGTTCCCTGCCCACTGTATGCCAGTCCAGAGAGATGCTAAGTAACTGCAGACTGATTAAATAGCCAGTGATACAAATCCTTTTCTGATTTGCTCTCTGTGGAAGGTGGCGGAAATTTTGGAGTTGTGAAAGGTGTAAATCAGAGCAGAGTTTGTCAAGGTCTTTCCCATGCAATTTTTAGAGGTTTTAAAAGAATAGCTTGTCCCCCTTGCACAGACCTGGAGAGCACACTCTGGGGTGGTGGCAGTGCTGCTGATGTAGGGGGTAGTTTCTGAATTTTCTTATGGAGCTGTTCCTTAGCTCCAACAGAAATGACTCTTCATATCCTTACTCTGAAAGAGATATTATGTTAAGAATGATCTACTGAGCTGAAATCTCACACCAAGAACCTGGCTGTCCTCATGTTTCCCATGAATATCAATTTTCTCTTCCCACCCAAGTGCCACTGTCCATCTCAATTCTCCCTTCTTGAGCATCACAGAGCAATCAGAATGTCTGAGTTCAGTCACAGTTGCCCAGTGAGCTTTCTTGCATCTTTAGCAGTGACTCGGGAGACTCTGGACAAAATCCTTTTTTAACCCAATACTAGTAGAGAAACATTTCCTTCATCACCTTTCTAAGGGCACTTGGCCATTCCTCCTCCTTTCTTCGATGGGCTTATCCATCACATTCCTCTCTTGATGAATTCCCCTTTAGTTCTCCAATCTCAGTGCTGTGTCTACCCCATCTCAAGTACTATTAGAAGGTCTATAAACAGTCACCTCCACATCACCTCTGCAGAGACTCAATAACAGCAGGCTTATTTCATGGGAAGGAGAGTTGTGTTATTTTTTTTCTGAACAAAAGGCTCAGCTCTTTGAGAACAAGAACTAATCTGGATCTTCTAACTATACTTTCAACTGTGACTAAGAAACAGATTACACTACTCTGTCACCAGAACATATGGTTGTTAGGTGGTTAGGAACATCTGTGGTCATGTTAGGTGGTTTCATGAAAAGAGGGAAAACAAAATGAAACAGGAATTCTTTTTACACACAGAAATCTACTGTTTGATTTGAGCCAGAATGCTTTAACAAGAATAAAAAAGCATTTAATTTTGGCAGTGCCAAAATGTTTTGCAGAGATAAGGAAATAATAAATAAATTTATGTGATGACTTTGCAACAATATAGAATATATATTGGCATGTGAAAGAGCACTCTAAACAAAAATATAGTCAGAACAAAGCAATTTTTTCCTATTAAAGCAGAACGAGTGAAAAAAAAGTCACTTTGCTTTTTCCTGTCGCATTTTGTTAAAACTGGCACATTTTTACATACATTTCTATTTAAATAACTGTGTTTTGGGTTGGTTGGTTTTTTTTTTTTTTTTGAAGCCTGTTGGATCCAAACGTTTTTCATAAACCCTACTAATAATTATTTCTTATCTTGTGGATAAGCTAAAATAAAGTAATCTTTTGACTAACTGTGCACCACCTGTGGAAAATAAGGACTGGAGCATGAATTAAATGTATTACCTAATGAAAAAGAGTCAGGGAAATATGAGGAACCTGATAGTAATATGTTCTCTGGGATTCTTCTGCTGAGAAGACAGTTCCTGGGTGCTGAAAAAGTTGCAGTTTCAATTTGTCCATAGTTGAAGCATTTCAAGAACTGGATAATTACCTAAAGTGGTCAGCTATTGAATTTTTCTGTTTCCCATTGGTACAAAAAGGAAGCACATACTTTTTGCCAGGCAGAACAGTAATCAATAAGTAATGTAGAAGTAATTTGTCTGATGACATCAACTGGATGCCAGTCCTTCAGCACCTCTATTAATATATGTCATGTATCTATGTCAGGAGAATTGAAATGACATTGAGCTTTGAAGTCATGATATTGACTATTAAATATTTCTAAATAATGTCTCAATCTATACTGTCAGTTTCCACATGGGTTTCTAGATTAGCTGTGCCTCTCATTTCCATTAGCTGTAGATCAGAGCAACTCCACTGGTTGACTCCAGACTGAAACTACTGTGGCTGAAGGCAAGAATTTGGTTCACTACTTAAGTATCAGATGCAAGTTTAATGGTTTGCAAATTTCCAGCAGAGCTCTTGGGGTGAATGAACATCTCTCTGCTGAAATCAAATATTGCACCCTGGAGAACTACACGTCTAGATCAATGCTCTCTAGAATGGATTGATCCACTGATAGCTTTCACTTCCCTAAAGTAGATCATTCACTTTTTAAATGCAATTTAGGTGTCCAATTTTAATCCTGTACTCTGTTGTACCCAGAGAGCAAGGACTTCTCAGGGCACTGGAAAGGGGCAGTGGCATCATATAATTAACAGCCTTAAAGGCAGAGGAGACCTTTCCCTACCTGTGAAACTAGAGAGTCCTATGATCCTTTCCTGGCATCTTTCTCCTCATTCCATCACTCCTCACCTGAGATCTCGGAGGCAAGTTTGCCGAAGTGATTCCTGCTTGCAGGAACAGTTGCAGTAGCTGCAATAGCTGTGAACCATCTGCTTTCTCTCTTTTCCTGTGGAAGGGACTGAACTTCACCTCATGTCACTTGTATCTTCACTCCAGCCTTATGTGCCCAACTTTTCCTGTTTCTTCCTCTATTTTATTCCACACTCACTGTTCTGCCCTTCCATCAAGTTTTCTTCTAAAGCCTCTTGCATCTCGTTAATTCTTTCAGTTGTTCCCACACACTGTGATCACATACATGATTATGGTATTTATTAATGATATTTTCTTTGACTTCAGGGATTCAAATTGGGTCTTTCACTGCAACTCAGGGGTCAGCATTTTGCAAATGAATGGATTCATATTCCATTGACTTTGACATCTTCCGGACAGGCCTATGATGCTGAAAAAAAATCTTGTCCGAGGACTTCTATGCAATCGTGTAGTCTCAGAAGGCTCTTCCAAAATGCATAGGCATAGATTTAAAAGAAGATCTTTATAGGGAACTAAAACTTTTCTCTTGGAGGGGGGGCAAGTTCAAGGCTGCAAATTCAGAATGTAGAGATATGATTGCATCAACCTGTGTCTGTGACAGCACCTATTAACAGTCTGTTAAACTCCAAAATCTGATGCAATTCAAAGTGAAGTGAGCAGATGTAACACAACATGCTCCCAGCACACTCCCAGAGTCTCAGAGGAGCCCTGCCTCTATTCATTTTGATTTGCAAAGCAATTAACTAATACAAATGAAGGAAAACAAGAGATAACTGTTAAATCTGACTGTAAAAAGAACATTGAAGCATGACTGCGTTAGAGTCAAATTTCTACAAGTATTTGCTTTGATAGTCCTGAGTCCAACAGGAGCTGCACACATGCAATAAAAAGTATTTTTTTAGCATGTATGAACATATTGCATTTTTTTCTGAGACTGCCCACATTTCCAAACTATGCTTCCATGACTGTTCATAGATAAGATAGTGGATATTAGTAACTGAATTTGTGCCTCATAGGTAAAGTAACCTGAGTGTTAGATGGCCAAACACAATGTCTGTGTTTTAGTGTAACATGCATTACACTAAAATGTCCCTTCTTTTAGTTCAGGGAAGTTTAGATGCAGTTAGCAAAGGTGGCAGGCATTGGGCATTTTTGAAAATCAGGCTGCTTTTATTTCAAGGATATCTCTGGTGCTCTCAACCCATTGGCTAAAATCCTATCAGCAAAGTCGCATCAGAAATGGAAGAAGACTGGTAATGCTGGCCTAAGTCCCTGGCCTAGCCTGCAAGTGATACTGATGTCATTCCCTTTTGCCTGTCTCCTTAAACAAGGAGAGGGCTATTTTATTTTTTCTTTTTAACCACCAAATTGAATGAAGAAAGGAGTTTCAATGGGAGTGAAATTGCAGCTTTTTGGAAGTGAAACTTCTTGCAGATTCTTATCTAATTTCCAGAGTAGGGTTTTTGGTTGTTTTTTTTTGTTGTTTCTGCTGAAAAAAAAAAGGAAGTATTTTAGAAATATTGAGTTTCACAAATAAGTACTTTCTAACATGATGGAACATTTCATTTTAACAGCTTCCAATATGGAGATCTTGCATTTGTCATTTTGAAGCCACATTTTCCATTCAAAAGCAGAGGAAAAACAGAAGCCTTTTACAACCCCCCAAAATGAAACTGAACATTTCAAAACAAGTACACTGCCCAAGTCTAATGAGAACCAGTTCGTATCTAAAGTGGTGTGTATAGTTTTGAAATCTGCCTAATATTTGTAGAGGATCCCAGGGATGCAAAAATAATTTCTGAAAATGCCCTTTAGCTTCTTTAGCTTCTTTAGTTGACTCTAGACTATGATAATTAATTTCAATGCCTTATGGAACCCAAAATGTATGAGATTGCCTATTTGTAAAGAATTATGCCAAGACTATCTTGGCAGATCTTACAATCTGCAACCTGGTTCTTCAGGTGACAAAAAATGTCAAGTGCTATCTGTGTAATTTACTGTGTGCCATTGCTGCAGGAACTGGCATGAGTCACCATGTGCTAACCCAGAGGAAATTACTTCTTGTTATTAAAAAAAACCAACAACAACCAAATCAAAAAACAGATTACGAAGGTGTTTTTCTTAGTTTCTGTTTTAACCATAGACCTGCAAGCTAGTAACAAAATTTTGTTTTCATAATGTTTTCATAATGTCTTTCTTCTCAAAGATAAAGAAATACTTGCGTTTCTTTGCTAGGTGTGTTCATATATAAAGCTTAATTCTGGAAATACACTCTGGTTTTGACAGGTGCTGATTCCACTTGGCCACAGAATATCCTGGCACTCCAACACTTTTCCAAACGGTTGTCTTTGTGCTCACCAGAGCTAAAATAGAGACATGGAACTGATTTTCCAAGGAAATGGCAAAATGGATTGAACAATTTGTGAAGTATTTGGAAGCAATGAGCGTGACTGTTGGTTTTATTGTCTCAAAAGGATTCAGATTGTAACGTGCTGGCAGTGAAATATGAGATCTGTAGAAACAAAGCATCTACAAGGAGGAGAACACACCTACTTATGGCAAATCTCCTTAGAGCCTTTTGCATTCAGTATTACTTGGATATTGATTTATTACCCCACCCAGAAAGCATTTTTGGCAAGTTCCTCTTATGTTGTTATCATATTATTCCTAAATGGGGGAAAGTATCACTAAAAATTGGAATGCTTTAAAAAGACACTTTATGATGATCTTCGATGAAATACAGACATCTAAGTAATTCATGTGTTTAATTGCAACCAGTAAGAGAAGGACCCTTTAGCACTTAAGAGGAATTTTTCCTTTAACTCACTTTGAAAACATATTTTGCAGTGACAGATCCTGCGAGAGCAGAAATGATAAATGAGGAGCTGAAGACATCTTTTTCTTTAGCTTTGTAGTTTCGGATGTTTGAAATTTATGAGACAAAGCAATATCCTCAGCATATGAGATGACAACTTTTCCATTAACTGAATAGAACTGAGTGAAATGTGTGATGCTGCACTGACCACAGGACAGGGAATAAACAAGAAAACTCAGAGTCTTGTGGCTAATCAGGTCTCAAGATATTTGGGTCCAACTCTTATACAAGCTCTTTACACATATATATATATAAAATAGCTGGTATAAAATTTTCCAGCACTTAGATCCTCAAAGCCCTTAAATTTTTGGAGATAGTCACATTCTTTTCAAAAATGCACCAACAAAAATTAGAGAATATGAGTTCCTAGACTTGCACAATTTGCAAAATTGTCACATTTATTCTCCTTATTCTCACTACCACCTACAACTCTATCTTCTGTATTTGTCATATCTACTGGTACTATGAGTTCCCCTCATCAAAGCAGGTGATTAAACAGATAAGCAGAATAATAACAGCAGTAATCAGAAGTATCCAAAGGATTTTGCTTTTCAGAGCAAAGAAAATTTGAAGTGGGAAACAATCACGCTAATGTAAGTGTTCTGTCGTAAATTGATCAAATTGCAAAACAGCAGAGCAACACTGGTCACTTGGAGAGGGTCTGATAAATATGAATGTGCTCTCTGTGACTAGGAGAAAAGACTATGAAGAAAATCGAAATTCTAATTTTTATTCCATTTCGAGAGATCCAAGGAGAAAAAAAACCTGATGTATATTTTGCTAAGTGCCATCAAGGCACTTGGGGATTTTCTTGGAAGGTCATGATGACACAGTAGAAGAATAAAGGATGTCAGGCATAAAATCCATTCTAACTGCATTCAGATTATCAACTCCAACTTGTCTGACCATTCCAGGATATGAAAAAAAGACTAAAAATTGCCAAACTCTCAAAATGGCAAAACAAAAACAAAACACCAAAATCCATGAAAGTCTTCCACGTTGTGTGGCTGAGTTACAGATGTTCAGCAGCATAACAGACACAGATTGATTGCACAGGTCACCAGAAAATCTTGATCAAGGAAACAGGTCACACAGCACTGCCCTGAATGGTAACACTTACACAGCAGAAATATCTGATCTTAATATTGAAGAAGACAGTGACGAAACTTCAAAGGAAGAAGGACTTCAGAGAAAGCAGTACTGGGGCAAACATTTAGCAAGACATCAAATTAATTTTTAATGAACTCTTTTTTGGATCAATCACATTCAGATTTTCAGTTGTCACCAGTGACATGCCTACTGCACCAGTGATTCAGATGCTTCACAACCACTATAATTCCTAGAGAAACCACAAATCCAGTGTGACCAATACAGAGTCTGTTATGCCACAGAGGAGTAAATGCACAGTCTTCTGAAAACTACATAATTATCAACTATTCTGTGTATAAGCACAGTTGTGGAAGCTATTGTGTATTTGGAGGATCACACAGCGGTATCCTAATTGTGGGGAAAATATTTTATAAATTTTAAAGTGAAAGAAATAGTGAGCCACTGTAATATAGTTCTGGTTAGGTGGGAGCTACTCCCATTTACATCCATTGCAAAACTCTCATTGGCTCATCGGAAGCAAAATAAAAGCTAAGTAAGAGCTCAAGGTTGAAAACACTTATCATCCATGAAGCTGTTGTTGGGACTGTTGGGGTGGAGCTGTCAGTGAAGCCCAGATGCATCTGTGAAGAACACAACCCCCAGGACCTCTGTTCATTGGTTTTGTTGCAGTGATTTGGTGTATGTGATCAGTAGTAAGTGGACCTGGCCACTAATTTTCAGTTAACTTTATTCTTTAATGACTCCATGTGGAAAGGAGAATGGGGAAGGCTGGCAGAGGAATCAATGGAGTAGAAGAGTTCTTCCTAGGGAAATAAGAATAATTTATATTTTCTGATGGACTTTTAGAATTAAGTACTTCCTTGTGAATCAATATTTTGCAATATTGACACTTCCAAAGAGAATATTCACTTTCACACAAACTGACAAAAAATCTATTTCAGAATTTTTTGATCTTTTTGCAGTACTTCTGCAATTTTAAAACACAGGCTTGTTTCATTCTGAGGTGCAAGCCAATATTGAGGCACTGACATTTCCCTCAGTATGGTGTCTTAGGGTGACTTTATATCCCATATTTGTCTTCTCTATGCCAGAAAAAAAATGATTCTTGTGCTTTCAAAACTGAGCTCCAAGAGCAGAGAGAAAAAAACTAGCTAGAGAAATCTTTTCAAAACAATTCTACTGTTTCAAGGTCAATTTTGCTCGGGTCCTGTGCAGTTTTGGGTTGGTTTTTTTTTTTCGGTGGNTTATCCTTCTGAATATATTTGTTCCAAACCAGGACATATGGAAATCCTGTTCCCCACATGGTTCTGGTTTAAAGCTTTTCTGGTCCATCTTTCTCTGCTCTTGCAATTACAAATGGAAATGTGAACTCAGTTACAGAAAGCTTTTGCTCTTGTCATTGTTGTTCAGGATAAAACCCAGCAGAAGGAACAAATAAAGTAAAATATTTTTCTAAAAAAAAAAAGAAACCCACACCAACAAAATCCACGACACTTTTTCTTAACATACCTGTGTCATATCTTTTGCACCTCTACCTGACAACATTTATGCAGCACCTCAAAGGAGGTGAATTTGATGTGAACACCCTCAAACATTATTTCCAAAGTCAAACTGTCTCTTTTTAAGAAGATACAAGACACAAAGGCACAAAAAAACCCAGGACACTATGACTCCCCATGGCAAATCTCTGTAAATATTTCCACAACATAAAAAATCCCTAAATAACTATGTTTCTGAGAGACCTTGGTTTTTAAGCTTAAGAAGTCCCTGCCACTAAGGTAAGTTCATGCAAGGACTCAATTCTGGCTGGTGCTGAGCACTGCCACTCATCTGCCAAAGCATATTAGCATACCCATTACTTGTAGCAAGTCAATAATTACACTCCCCAACTGAGCCTTAGGCTGAAGTGATTCTGAGAGCAGAACCGAGTGCTGAGCACCTAGAAAAGCAAAGTCTAAAGCTATACTGGGCTTCAATTTCTTTCCAAATTGTTCCTTTGATATTTATGAGCTCAGGTATACATGGTTTTCAGGCAGCTATTGTCCCTTGGCAATCTCCTCTTGAAAGTATGAGGAATTTGCAGTGTTTTGGGTGCTTCAGACTTTACTGAGTAGATCCAAATCCCCTGTGACCCTTCCCAAATCTCTTGGTGGTTTATAATTCTATGTCCTTAGTTTCTCAGTTAGGGTGCAGAACAGAGGTCTGTAGGAAATTTTGGATTTGGAAGGGATCTCTGCAGATTCACCTGGCCCTATCCCCTCCACAAAGGGAGACTCCTTCAAGGTTAGATGGAATTGCTTAGGGACTCATCCAGGATGGTGTTTAATATCTCTAAGGATGAAGAGTCTGTAACCTCTCTGAGTCCCAACTCCAGTGCTTGGCCTCTTAGAGACTTAGTCTTCATGCTTTTGGCCCTAACCACACTAGGGCTCCACTGCAGGACTCCGTTCAGCCTTTTAACATCTTTCTTGTACCGGCAGCTCTTACTCCCTTGACTGTGGATCAGCCCCAGCTAGAAATCTATAACCTTCAGAAAAATCATCCTGTTTCACTCCTGTACTCAGCTCAGCATGGGTGGTGCAAGAGTAACACCAAGCCCAGCAGCACCATGCACTCATTACACCTGTACGTGGCGTGTTCCTATTTGTTGGTGTCAGAAGCAGGATACCAGACAAGATGGGTTTCAGGTCTGTTTTCAGGTGATAAAGTTCCTGTATTCTCTGAACCGTGGGATTTGCCTTTTTTCCTAAGATCAGGGGACTTTGGGACATAGAAAATATCTTATGAGGTTTATAAAATGCTGTGTAAACTTTAACTAGAAATTTATCCCACTAAGTAATAATGGTAAAGTACAGTGTGTAAAATATAAGCTTCTAGAGAGAAAGGGTTTTATTTCAGAATCTGTACTCTCCTTAAAAATCCAATGATGTGAAATGGAAAATGTTCCTTGAGATGAGCCAAAATCTACAGTTTTAAAAGTCCTTTCTCAGATAAAAGTTTTAGTTCCTGCATTTGGGTGACATTTGATTGGGATGGTAATAATTATTATTTTTACAGGACCAAAATGTGTGGTAGGTGCTGTCAAAGGAGCAAGAGCAGGACAAATTCTTAAACTAGGAGGAGCAATTTGATGCATGGATAGGAGGTGATGTCCACCTTATATGATGGCAGATCATTTTTCAACCTGTGTTATATTTGAAATATGATTATTTGTGTTAGGTCTGTATGGCAAGGTTTTGGTAGTGGAGGGGCTACAGGGGTGGCTTGAGTTTTTATTTCTCATTATCCTACACTGATTTGATTGGTAATAACTTATTACCAATAACTTTTTACAAATAGTTACCATCTTCTCCCCATCCCTCTCTTCTCCCTGGGCTCAACTCCACTCCCAATTTTCCCTACCTTCTCCCCACAGCAGTGCAGGAGGACAGGGAATGGGGTTATTCATCACACTGTGTCTCTGCCAGTCTTTCTTGTCTAGGGGAGGAATCCTCATGCTCTTTCCCTACTCCAGTGTGGGGTTCTTTCCAGGGCAGACAATCCTCCATGAACTTCTCTTATGTGGGTTTTTCTTCACAAAGTGCTCCAGTGTGGTCCTGCCAGCAAACCTGCCCCAGTGTGTGCTCCTGTCTCCACAGCGTCACAGGTGGAGCCTGCTCAAGCACAGGCTTCCCAGGAGGTCGCAGCCTCCTTTGGACATCCACCTGCTCCAGCGTGGGATTCTCTACGGGCTGCAGGATCTCTGCTTCACTGTGAACTTTCAGAGGCTACAGGGGAAATCTCTACTCCAACTCCTGGAGCACCTCCGCCCCTCCTTCTGCACTGACCTTGGCACCTGCAGAGCTGTTTCTCCTACATATTCCAATTTCTCTCTCCAGCTGCAATTGCATAGGTTCTTTCCCCCCTTTTTAAATACAGAGGTGCTACTACTGTCACTGATGTGCTCAACCTTGACCAGCAACAAGTCTGTCCTCGAGCCTGTTGGCATTGGTTCTGTCATACCCAGGGGAAGCTTCTGGCAGCTTTCCACAGAAGCCACCCCTGTAGCTCCCCTCTGCTACCAAAACCTGGCCAGGTAAACTCAATGTATTACTTCAATCATCAGTTTAACTGAGCATTTTTTAATTAATAATTTTGATTCCCAGTGTTTTAAAGTAGGAAAGCTACTTTAGGAGATGATTGATAACATGTGGGAGGGAAGTGAAACTGTTTAAAAATTAAATCTTTAAATCAACACCCAACAAGAATAAAAGACCTGTGCTTAGCTGTAAACACCAGAATTTCGAGAGAGCTGAAGGACATTAGAGGTGCTTAAGAGCATCCCTCAAAAAAACCACCAGCTTTGTTCAAATATTTATTTTGGCTCTGAATTAAAATATAAGTCCCAAGCTAGCCAGGCACAGCTGTGCTACTACTGGAATTGTGCTATTTAGATAGTTTTGGGGTCAGTGTCCTATGCTGTCCTTTCTAGTATGCCTGCTGCCCTACAAGACAGATCCGGGGGGAAGCACTGACAGCACCCACACATGCCCTGAGGCTCTGTGCATCCCACCTTTACCCTATTTTGGGGCCCAGCCCAGCTGCTCTGAGCTTTGTGGCTCTGACCCTCCTCATTCCCCTTCCATCACACTGTCTCGGGGAGAAGAGGGGAAGGAACAGCCCATAGCAGTGAACAGCCTCACTGTACAAAAATCCTTGCATCTTGGGAAACCCATGTCAAGGACCATTATCAGTCATGGCATTACAGTAATTAGCATTATTACCACAAGTTACAGCTGAGACCAGAACAAAGTGATGAAGAACAGTGTGCCAAGCTACATTACATGCACTGTAAAGGCACTCCAGCATTTCTCACACAAGCCTGAAGGAGAGGTAGCTCCTCACTGAAACTCCTAAATTTCCATTTCAGTCACTGGACAACAGTGGAACATTATGCACTGGGCATTTGCAGGAATGCAGCTTCCCACAAGCACATAAGCTCCAGGTAAGGAAGCTATAAGCAATGCTTGATGCTCCTGTACCTTGTGGCTCCTGGGCTTTAGAAATCTCTTCCTTGGGTTTTATTCAGACAGTTTTACACTCCTTTATGGAGTCACAACACTTTACTGCAGAAACATTCCTAACGAAAGGTGATTCTAATAGCTCCCTCTCTGGTAGGAAAATAATTTTTTTTTGCCAGGTTTATAGCTCTTTAAATAAACACTGCCTCATAATTTTCTATCCCATGTATCTCCCCACTCTTAATTACACTGAACTTCCCTTGACGTCTTGTTCAGGCAGAGTGAAAATGAAAAGGTTGCCTAACTAAGTATGGCCTGCTTGTCACAGCAGTGCTAACAGCTCTGCAGTCACAGTACAACCCTTCTTGCTTCCCATAATTTAGTGCTTCATGGGACTTTTCTACAAGGGCTGGATCAGTGGACAATGGTTTTAAACTGAACGAGGGTAGGTTTAAATTACGTATTAGGAGGCACTGGCACAGGTTGCTCAGAGAAGCTGTGGCTGCCTCATTCCTGGAAGTGTTCAAAGCCAAGTTACAGAGGAGTTTGAACAATTTGATCTAGTGCAAGGTGTCCCTGCCTGTGGCAGGGGGGTTGGAATTAGGTGGTTTTTAAGGTCCCTTCCAACCCGAACCATTCTATGATTCTATGTCTGGACCAAGCACCATATCACAAGTTTCATAACAAATGCAGTTTCTGTGTCCTGACATTTGCAGAGGGAAACATTGAAGCTGTTTCAGCTTCAAATCACAGGGCCAAATTAAAACATGAGAAGAGTTTCTTGTGGAGTTAAGCCAGACCAAGCACACGGTGCAAATATGCACATCAGCTGATATCATTGTGAGTCTTTAAGGAGCTTTGAATGAAACATCAGAGGACAACACCAAGTTGGGAAGAGATGGTCTTTGTGAAATATCATAGTGAGCTATCCCTCTCTTGAGTATGGATGTAAGTCAGTTCTTATAATGTGACTATTATTTTAGCTTCTAGAAATCAGAATCTTCCTACTGAAGTCTACAGTAGAGATATTTTTCTGGACTAGAGAATGTCTCTCTTTAACATGACAAACTTAACCTTCTTTCACCTAAAGGTGTTCTTAGAAATGGCCAAATATTCAGAGTGTTTCAGTCAAAACCCAGGATACCAATTTGAGAATGTCCCTGATACCAAAATGTGATGTTAACAGTTTTAAGTAGTTGCAGAAGCTTAACTTCCATGAATGCAGTCTTGAGGAGCAATTACAAAACTCTGAGAGAAGCTGGTCCATTGCCATCAGCTAGGATATGGGCTCAGAGCTGCACATTCCTCTAGAAGGTGCTCCAGCACCTGTAGACAAATAAAGGTTGTTTATTTTGTCTTACACTGCATCTTTAACCTCTCTTCCTTTAGACAAGCAGGCTAAGAATGAATGTGGCAGGTTTTGCAGAAGTAGAGAGAGTAAGATAATGGCAAGAAGGAGCATCAACAACCCATATAAAACCATGCTTTACCACAATGAGAGTTAGAGAAAGAAACAAAGTGATCACAGCTGTGTTTTCTTTCCAGTTCTGTTAGTGATTCAGGTCATGAATTTTGCCTCAACCTCCTCTCGCCCTGTGTTTCAGCTCACCCATGTTAAACACTGTACCCAGCAGCCAGGGCACAGACCTCAATCCTGTGGCATTAGTCAAGCCCTCAGACTTAACCTGCTGGAAGGTGTGGGAATTAATACAGTAGGGTTTTTTGAGGAGAATTCCAGAAATGTGTCCAGAGAAGGATAGGGAGTGGGTGTCCATAATTTCTCACAAGTCGGGCCATTTACGTTTAGGTGTTTAAAGGCAGAGTTAACAGCCTAGTTTCAGCCAGCTAGCTTTGAAGCCTTTAGCCAGCAGGAATTTAAAGCAAGTGCTGAGAGCACCTACATAACAGCAGTGTATTATTAGCCCGGTCCTTGCCTTTTCCAACACTGTTCTACATGCATGACACAAAAATTGGAGAAAAAGCTGTCCACTCAGGCAATTAGGGGTTATACAGTACCAAGACACAGCCAAGTTGATGTGAATGAAAAGACAAAGTCAACAAATGGATAAACGTGTAAAGTAAATTAATTTTATGTGGTGGGATGTCTTTGCTGCCAATGGGCTCTCTGAATGACTGGGATCCAGTGGCAAAATAGCTTAAGTGTTTTGACATGTCATGTCCAGAGGCTTCTCTCCCTCATGACTACACACCCAAAGGCTGTTTGCCATTTCTATTATGTAAGGCAATTCTTGCTGGCCACCACTACCTCTTTTTCCCTGAGTAAAATGCACTCAGGCTCCCTCCAGCTGCACAGGCAGCTGTGCAATGTGCAGCTTGTGCTAATTTGAAGAACACCCCTCCTCCTCATCCCCTGATGATCCAGGAATACAGCAGTGAAGTGCCTTAATGGTAGCATCAAATAGCCTCATGCCATACATTTTTAATTTCTAAAATGGTCCTTGTTAGAGTTTCAGGGTTCAGAGAACTAGTGTGAAACGTTACTAAAATGGATAAAAACATCTTACCTAAAAATAAACTATCATCCGATTCATGCTGCATCACCTCAGTCAATTACTGACACTTTTTTTGGTGACTACTATGGCTTTATTACCACAGTACCCAAAGACCTGACAATCATTAATGATTTTTTGCTTTGTATCACCCTAAAGATGTGGTAGTGCAAAATATAAAGACTTGAGTCTTTGATGGTTGAAGAAAACATGCATGGACAGTGCAAGCTTTTAACATAGATTCTGAGATCATGTACAATATCAAGAGGATTATGAACTGCCACCACACTAGAGGTCATAAATCAGCCCTCATTGTCAGAAATGTTTATCCAACTGCAATATCCCAATTTGAGACATGAGGGGTTGTCAGAGGAGTTGTCTCCTTGCACCACCTAGAGACAAACTTTGCTTTTTCAGCCTCCCAAAGTTGAGAGCAGTTGGGCTTGATCTCATCACTGTCAAATAAGAAATGTAATTAAAGTCTCCTTTTGAGTACCTCCCACTCCAGAAGTCCTCACACAGTTTCTTGGAAAGTCTAGCTGCAAAACTCTCCTTTCTCTCTTTTTCTGCTAATAAATATCCAGCCACTATTTCCAATCTTACCTCTCCACCCAGAAGCAGAACAGTGTGTTACTTTTCTGAGTAAAAATTCACTTTTGAAGTGGACAGTGCTTTATTTCCCAAAGGAAGAAACTGAACAGACTGTTCATGTAGACTGTTTCGGGCTTATCTTTAACACGAATGTTTGATCACCATTTGTTGTTATTTCTGTTGTCCCATTGCCTGGGGCTGTGGTGGTATCATGTTCGTTTATCTCTTGCTGATCTCTCCTGGCTGCAGAACACAACAAATGTGTGCTGACTCAGTAGAGAGCAACAGGTTTACACTTGCAACTTTCAAAACAAAAACAAAAAAAAATTAAGATGCTACCTCAGGTTATGATAAGACTCTTATCTCTAACAATGTCAAAAATTACCAAGACGACTCTTATTTCATATACTTTCAAAGCTTCTATATGTGCTACATAAAGCTGGAGCTAATCTCATTTGCTTGAAGTGCATTCATTAGCAATGCAGACACAGATCAGAGCTGTATCACATGCTCTTGTGGTTCCATTAGGATTTTTGGTGATCAATAACTACTAAGCTCTTAGGGCTGTCATACAGAGAGGAAAAAACTATAGATAATCCCTTAAAGATCTTAATTATGCAAAAGCAAAATTATTATTTTAATAAGCCAAAAGTATTTAATATTAATCTAGTTGCAACAACTTCTGCCTGAGGATTGTGGATGGCCTACATTAATCACTGAGTGTATAAAAGCAGGTGATGGCTGATAAAAAGCAGAGTAGGCAGCAGCTGGCAATGGGATCTGCTTGGCAGTATGTCTCCTTGTAGGCACTAAGCTGTGGGATGTTTTGTCTTCATTCCCACTGAGCTCAATGTTCAGAAACTCTTGGTACTCAGAAACTCTAAATGGGGCAATATTTTCAAAAGACGTCTATTGCAAGCAGCTAAGGAAATGCTTCTGAGTGTCTCGAGCCTTTGAGTAGGTCAGGGAGGCTCTGAATTCATGTCTCCAAAGGGAAAAGTTTCAACATATTCTTAGTTTCACCACATTTCAACGTATCTCCCTTGCATTTTCCTTATTTCTTTTGCTGTATAAAAAGGAACACAGAAAAAAAGAAAAGAGCAAGATTTTCCATATGATCTTTGGATCAAGACTTTGTGATCTAAGTCCTTAACAGCATTTGTTGACGATTAATTTGGTGCCTACATTTGAACAGAGCAGATATTACGCCCTTAATGTAAACACTTCATCTTCAAGATACTGAGAAAATAGCAACAAATAAAAGGATAGGCAGAGCAGTTAGAATTAGCAACCAGCTTGTGACTTTTTAGTACTTAAAGCTTTTTACATTTGTACTGGGTTTCTGTGGCCAGGGTTTTGGTAGGGGGGGGCCTATGGGGGAGCCTTCTTTGAGAAGCTTCTGGAAGCTTTTCCCGTCTCCAGCAGATCCAATGACAGCCGGCTCCAGGCTGGACTCACCACTGGCCAAGGCCGGGACAATCAGGAGTGATAGTAACACCTCTGTGATAACACATGTAAGAAGACAAAAAAGAAGTAGAGGGGACAGATGAAGATGGGAGCCAGAGATGAGCAGGGTGAGAAGTTGTGAACAACAACAATGCAGACACAAGGTCAGTGCAGAAGGAGGGGGAGGAGATGCTCCAGTTGCCAGAGCTGAGGTTCCCCTGCAGCCCGTGGTGAAGACCATGGTGGAGCAGCTGTGCCCCTGCAGCCCATGGGGAACCTCAGGGGTGCAGAGATCCATCTGCAACCCGTGGAGGAGCCCATGCCAGAGCAGGTGGATGCTGGAAGGAGGCTGTGACCCCGTGGGAGGCCCATGTTGGAGCAGGGGCCTGGCAGGGACCTGTAGCCCATGGGGAGAGGAGCAGGTTTTCCTGATAGGACTTGTGGCCTGGGGGGGACCCACACTGGAACAGCCTGTGCCTGAAGGACTGACCCTGTGGAAATGTGACCCACGTGGCAGCAGAGTCTGTAGAATTGTTGCACATGGGATGGACTCACACTGGAGCAGTTTGTGAAGAACTGTCTCCTGTGGGAGGGACCCCACGCGAAGCAGGGGAAGGACTTCTCTCCCTCTCTGAGCCGCGGTGGAAACAACATCAGATTGCAAACTCCACTCCCGTCTCTCTGGGAGGGAGAAGGGAGATCTTAGAAACAGGGGGTTTGGCGGGGGGGAGAAAGGTGTCTTTAAGATTTATCATACTTCTCATTCTTAAGCTCTGATCTTGGTAATAATAAATTCTTAATATCCCCACCTGGAGTCTGTTTTGCCCATGAAAAGATCTGTAAGGGGTTACTTATGGTCCTTATCTAAAAGTTGTGAAACCCTCTGGGGGTTTTTTTCTCTCCCCTGTCTGTTTGCAGGGAGAGAGTGAGAGAGGGGCTTCAGAGGGTCCTTGGAGCTCAGCCAGGGTTGAGCCACTACAACATTTAAGGCTTATTTTATGCTGAAAAGTAAACCAAAGACCTATCAGGCATGGTGAAAGACAACACAAGGCCTAGTGGTAGAAAAGAAGTTTTGAGAAAATAGAGTGCAGATATAGCACGGAAGGAAGGAAGAGGAATAAACTTCTCCAATTGTTGCCTGCTTCCCTTATCCTGCAACAGAAAGAAACACTTTGCACAAAGTAATACTGAAAGCCTTATCTTCACTATTTGAAATCACAGTGAACACATTTAGGAAGCAGAGACCTGATTAACTGTCTGCCATTCCCAGAACAAACTCAATTTACTGCAGCTATTTCCCCTGAGCCACCTCATTCTAACAGGGTTTGGGCAGCATGAGCTATCTCAATCCTGCTGCCTTCTCCTTTTCCCCACCAATGGTCCATTGTTCAGCCAGGAAGGACAGACATGATGTGGATGCACAGTCCCTCCTCCAATCTGGGTGTAAAGCATCTGCTCTGACATCCCCTTGATGCTGGCAAGAAATTGGCATCTAAGCATCTGGCAGCTCTGTGTCTAATTTAGTCACAATCTTCCCTGATATTTCCACATTTGTATTGTCAACCTTCTGAAATTATGTCCACCACAAACAGAGAGCTTTGGCAATCAGCCCCAAATGTTTCACTGGACTGTTTTTCAAGAAACTATGGAGATGAGGTGCCTATGAAGCTTTTACAGCTGGGCATCCAAATATCAATCACCAAATACATTTGACACAGAAACCATAAAACTGGCTGTAGAACGGGCCCATAAAAGCTTCAAGGCAAAGCGTAACATTTCCCCTTCTGAAATTTCAACCAGTCAGCAGGGGGAAAATGACATTTCTTGTAATCATTAAGAAAAAAATTATTTATTCATAAAATGGAGACATGCATTGTTATACACTATGGACTACTGTTGTTCTTAGACAGAGGGGATTCTGATTTTCAGAAACTAATTTTAAAAACCCTGATAAAGAAATATGAATCATTTTCGTAGTCTCACAAATCACCAATTGATTTATGGCAGCTGACCTGTGGCCATGTTCAGTCCCCAGTGAATATAACTTAAAAAGTTGCGTTTTCATTAAGTGTTATCCCTAAGTCCCTCACATTTACTGTCAGGCCTCCTAAGAGGAGTGCATGTACCTGGGAAATGATCATGGAGCAGCTGACACAGAGTGACTTGGTACTTCCCAGTAGTATATTCATATGCCTAAATCTTGCCATTGCTAAACATTTGGAAGGACAGGCACATCAGACCCATCACACTGTAATTAACATACTGAAGGGCCAGACTAAATTATTTTTTCATGCAATAACTTCAAGCATTTATCCAAAGCGGTGTTCTAAGCACGTTCAATTTCATCATCATAATTTTCACAAAGACTAAATTTCTTTTAGGAGGTATTTTTTACTTCTATTTGATATCAGGACTGAAAAGGCTGCAAGAACACTGGTTGTTTGGGTGAACAACTAATTTCAGGTTTCCATAGATACGCCATAACAACTAAAAAGATAAGTTAATGCATTAAATTTCTATTGACTTCAAAAGACACTGAGACAAGACTTCTTCATAAAAATGCTAACCTAGTTCAATTTCCCACTTCACAGCTAGGACAGGGTTTATTTAGAAGCATGATCTACAGGACAGGTCTGTGAGTAAAAGCAGATATACATTCAGATATGTATATATTCGACTTTAGCTTGTACTCTCAGCTACCATGATGGTGCATACAGCAGCACTGCTTCTTTAGCCTTCTGTGCATACAATGAGGGTACATATGCAAGAAGCTTCATAGATCTGACTCACTTTCCAAGCCTGCCTGTTTGGCCTTCCCTAGTTACAAGGCCTTCCCAAAGACACAAGAAATAATAACTCAGCTCATTTCAGCTCAAAGTTACTGCATTTTCTTTAATGCTTAGAGGAGTGTAAATAAGCTGCATAAGAAGCATAAGCTGCATAAGAAGTACAGATCTGTGAAGTATATCTGATTATGAGATGAATATTTCACTATAATGTACAGTACTGCTTGTTCAGAAGCATTATTGTGAACAGGAACTAGCATTTCAATTTTTATAACTGTCATAAACCAATAGGCCTGAGCCCAGCCAGCATACAGCCCCTTATTCTTTTATTGTATGCTTTCTGAATAATCTGTCAACCTTTCTATCAATAAGGGAATACGAGAATCTTCTATCACTTAGAGAAGAGATACAGTCTATTGCATTCATACTAATAACTTCATCTGGATAGTGCTTGATAGTGCATTTAAAGCCATTCTCCCTTGTCCCACCACTGCATGGCCTTGTCAAAAGTCCCTCTCCAGCTCCCTTTGAACCCCTTTGGGTACTGGAAGGTGCTATATGATCTCCCTGGAGCCTTCTCTTCTCCAGACTGAACAACCCCAGCTCTCTCAGTCTGTCTCCATAGCAGAGGTGCTCCAGTCCCCTGAGCACCTTTGTGACCCTCCTCTGGACTCGCTCCAACAAGTCCATGTACTTCATATATATATATATATGGCATGTTTCTCATGAGACTCAAGAATCTATTGGTTTGCTTTGGTCTAAATAATGATATGCCAGAGAAAAACATCTTGTGCAAAGCTATAGTTGAAGATTTCTGCAGGGGTGGCACAAAGAGACACTTCTATATGTAGTAATTGGAAAAGATAAAGGGAGTGGTAAAGTTAAGTATTGGCAAGTCCTCTAAAGCTGATAGATCGCAAGCAGCTGAAATCATTACAGTGAAATCATCCACATTTTATCATGTCCACTAAAAACTATGTCTGGCTTTGGGACTTTTCAGGTACTGTGCACTGAGCCAGCTGGAACTGTTTACATAGAGCAGAGGCTGATGTTAGAAAGTGATCATCAGCCTGAATACACTTTATGAGCCTCTATGGCTGGAAATGCTGATGAACTACAGGAGAACAAAAACAGAACTCTAAAGGAGAGTCTGAAATACTGAAATGTATTGAAGCCCCCTAGAAACATAAATGAAAGGTGATTTATTGTATTCTGAAGGCAGTGCATAGCAGCAAAAGGAATGAAAGGACAGTGGAGGATGGGAAAAATCTCAAAGGAATAGAAGTAGAGGTGAAAGATTCCAACAGCCCCACAATTCCTACTCTGCAGAAGTTCTCTTTGCCCTGAGGGGACAAGTGAAAAAGAGCTAGGAAGGCTTATTGAACTTAGAGAGTGAGCTGTTGGATATTTCTCACAATATGACAAATAAACCACAAGAATAAGCAGTCTGCCAAACACCATACCACACTTGAGTTGTGTAACTCATTGCTGTTTTATATCATACAAGACAGAAGAATAAATGGATTAAAAAACAAATTTGTCATAATCCAGATTAATGCGTGGTAGATCTACTGGCAGCTATTAAACACAAAAGTTAAAATATGTCTAAGATTAAAAGATTAAATCCTTTGCAATTCCCAGAGCCTCTTTTTATTTTCTGAAGTTTGCTGGACAGATGAGACTTCAGCTGCTCTCAGACAACAGCATTTCCAAGAGTCACAGCTCACAGCATCTTCTTGGTGATGGATTGTGGTCACACATATGTTCCCATTCCTTCAAATGTTCCTTCTGTCTTGAATGCCCTTCATCAAGAAAACTTTTTTCTCTGACATTTTTTGTTCCCAGTGGGTCTGAAGAGGTTCGCTACCTCCTCATTTTTGGGACACTCTCAGAGCTGCATGAAGAGTGTCCAGCTGTCCAGGGATGCTTTTAAAGAAGTAGGTTATGAGCCCAGTTTTACTTCTCTGGCACTTCATTCCTCACTTGCTTCTTTTTATTTTTGGTCCATCCCAGTTCAGATGACATTGATTTGACCCCAAATGGTGCACATGAAAACACTGGTAATACACAGCTCCTGAGAGCCCCTTCTGCCTGCAGTCACTTCCACTGCCCCAGTCCTGCCTCCACACAGACATGTCTAAGCACATAAAACTCGTCTTAGTGTTATACCCCTGTTTACAGGGAAAGTATCAAGACACTGGAAAACATAAGAAGTGTCATAGAAGATAACTGACACTGTGCAGGAAAGCAAAATGTTTAATTTCAAACTTAAGGCACGTATTGTAATCTCCCTGTTCTGTGCTTGGCTTTTGCTGTTACCAACCTGTTGCCTTCACTGCTGAGAGCTCCAAGGCAAAATGTAATGCATCACTTTGAACCTCTTCATCATAATAAAGAATTAAATCAAGGCTCTGACTCACATTTCACAGTCCAAGTAGGAGTGGCTGATGTTTAGGCTCTCTGCCTCTCTCCTCACAGATACATCCCAACTGAGCTTAGAGCTACCCCTGAACTGCCCCAGGATTAATGTAAATCACCTCCAGCAAAGTTTACATTAATGTCCTGGGCTTCAGCAGTCCTGGCTTAATTGCCTGCAAACCTGAAAACACATTTATCTGGTTTGATATCAGTGTGGAAAGTGCTGGTCCCATCCCTTCCCCTGCCATGGGAGCCACTCCACATGGAGCATCTTTTACTTGGCTGCATCAAGGTCCTCTGCCTCTGCTTTTGGGGCGTGGCAGGCTGCTGGAGCACAAAGCAGTGCAGGCTTAGGCTGTCTTAAACCAGCTCTTAAACTGCATTCTTTCTCTGACAGTTTTACAGACCAACACAAAGAGAGACCAAGGCACCACTTTTTGCCTGAAGAGGCTGTTCTTCAGGGGTTGTATTTCAGACAAGCTCCAAGACTGCAGTGTCTGGGCCTTGCACTTGTTGTCAAAAACCCAGAGAAGCAGTTATTTTTGTGGGTCGTTTTGTTATTGTCTGCAAGGAAACAATAATCTTCCAGCTGAAAATTCCAATCAAATGGCTCAGAAAATCCTGTAGAGATTTCATTCTGCCCTGCTTCAAAAGTGCAATAAAAAAAAAATCACTGTTGCCAGCAAAACAAATAACACATATTAAGCCTTTTTATCACCGTGTCTAATGTTTTACTAGCTGTGAAATCACATTTTCCAGGATGAACTGTCTCAATACACTTATGAAATATCCTGATAATGCTCAGTGGCCATTTGAAAGAGGAATTCTGTCCCAGCTACAGACTTTAGACAGAAGTCAGCTGCCTGAGGGCAGCACAAGACACCCAGCTCCATTCAACCAGATTCGATAGCTCCACGTCCTCCCATTCACAGGTGTCTTAGCCTGTTACCATGGGTCCCTGTACCATTCCATGACTCAAAATTCACTTAAAGTGCAATCCTGGAGTTCTTCCTATATCAGCTTTTCTGCTGATCTCAGATTTTCAAGGCAAGTGTGTAAGTACCAGTTGTGCTCCACAGCTGTGGGGACCGGTCATGTTTGAATCACATATCAAGTCCTTCAGGCTTTAGAAGGACCTTTCAATGGTTACAAACAGTAACTGTCTATTAAATACCTATATAAAGCTGGTACTTTGCCTTTCCTGTGCCTGCCCTGGATCATGGAGGAGGGATGCAAAGGCAGTTTTATTGTTCCTATTAGATATTATTATATGATAGTCAGGAGAATACATCTCCAGCAATGCTACACTGCATGAGGTGCTTTAGAGCCAAGCTGTCAACAAGAGTTCTTGATGCAAGGAACTCACATCTTACAGGAAAATTTCTGCCCAGTATTTATCCCCTGGGTTTTTTATCGTTTTTCCTGAAACACACAAATAATTTCTTCCTATGTATGCACAGATCCAAAAGGATTAATTCTCCAACTTCTTTCTATGCTGAGAATCCTGTTTTGGAGGAAGCGGATCTATTGCATCTATTGAACTTAATGCATTGTTTCTTCATAAATAGCAAAACTATGAAAAATTTCAGAAATGTTACTGTAGTGCTTATGTAACAAAAAGAAAAAAGCATGAGGACTGGATCAACTCTAATCTCACAAGGATACACCTCAAAATTTTGAAAGAAATATTCCCATTGTGTAGGTGACTCAAGTTGCAGAGTTTTCTTCCAGATTTTGGCTCTGTGATTATTTAAGGAGTGCAGCAGGCTCAGGGAACCAGCAGCAGCCCAAGTAAGACCACATTTGATTCCCTATTTTCTGGATTAAAAAAAGCAGGGACAGAGCCTCTAGTTTCATTCTTCTCAGAAACAGAACAAACCCACCCAAACAAACACACGAAAAAACCCCACACTAAGATCTCAGGTGTTTCTATGACAGCTATGGGACAGATGTTGTTACTGAGCTCCCAAATTGCACTATAACAACAGGTGTTACATGATGCAGGTGTTGGATTCCACCGTGGGTACATCTATTAAACCCTGGCCACTAAACCAGCAAAGGCTCTGGCCTGCAACAGGAGTTAGAGTCGTGCCTTGTGGTTCTGACAAGAAGTCATCTCAATGAGTCTGAAAAGTGACTTTCAAAACAGGAGACTGAAATGTTTTACTAATAACCAACAGATTGTAAACCAGGAAAAAGATTTCTAGATGCTTTATAAGCAAGAGAATGGGCGGTTTGGGGAGTATGAATGAATGTGTAGCACTGGACATCTTCACGAGCAAGTTTGACAGGAACATCATTGCCCTGCCTTGGGCAGTAAATGTACTGCCTGAACTTTGGAGGTCTTTTCCAACACTAGGATGCTATGAATTTTCTCCTGGGAGTTCAGGACAGACCTTACCACTCAATTTCCTTGCAGGAAATTGTAACTCATATGTCTTCCTTTCACTCTGTGGACACACTAGAACTGCATCACATAATTCACACGGTGCCTTACACATCTCTACTGCTGAGAAATCTTAGTCACCACCTTCACACCATTCTAATAGTAATTCACCCTTCTTCTTCTCCTCAGTAATATCATGTTCTGTAATCATGTCATAATTGTTCTATTCTAACAGCATCAGAGAAGGAGGAGCTTAGCTTCAAAAGCATATAGTTGTCACATTACTGAAAAAATAATCAAACAGAACCAAGGACCTCTTACAGGGGACTGACAGACATCTGTCTCTCCTCACACAGTCCTTCTAACACCCTTTGCTCTGGTCTTGGCAAATGTAATTGTGGTCATAGTCCCCACATGATCTTGACAATGTATTTTCTACACCATTTTTTTTTCTCTTGACTCTGCGTATTTTTAAATCACTTTTCTCCCTATCAGTTAAAAGCCTCTTCACTGTCTTTTCATCTTCTTTAGTATCTATCCTCAACTTAGCCAATGCCTACTTTTCACCAGGGAGATATCATCCTTCCCTCCAGCTGGCCCATTATCTGCCACTGCCCACAAGAATACTTGTATTTCCAGACAAGGCCCTTCATCTCCACTCTAAAGGCAGAAGCCAGAAGGTGCTGAGAGCCTCTCTCAGTACCCGTATGTACACAAAGGTAACTCTTCTTCCAGAAACTGCAGGGAACATGAGGCTATTTGGATGGTCTGAGCTTCCAAGGAATTTGTCAAGTAGGAATGTTTGAGCGTGGATCAGGTAGTGAAAGGAGCAGTACAAACGAAACCTGTGCAGCATCTTCTTGGCATTGTGGCTTCCATGAAGGCAATGATGATCAAAATAACCTTTTAAATATAAGCTCAGAAGTGCTTGAATCAGAGTGCCTTGAAACAGAAAGTGCCACTTCAGATAAAGCAGTGAATCAGAAACCTCAGCATAGTAAAACTATCTCAAACATTACAACAATTTATAGAAAGGAATCAATTAGTGGATGTGGGTTGGAAGCACATGAATCTTTTGGAGAAGAGCTGACTTTCTTTAGCATTTACTCATAGAAAGGTAGTGAGCCACATACAAAGAATCAAATTCTGCTCTCTTTAAAGCATACCAAGCCATTGAAACTCTCAGGATCTATTTAGAGGAGTGGAAGAGGATCAGATTAACTAATGTATCCATTTTGGTATGCAATAAACAGGGGTGACTGAAAAGTGCCAGAATCACCACACTTTTACTGCTCTAATTCCTTCTGAAGAACTAATCCAGCAAGAGACAACCTGCTGTGGAAGAAGGAGTAGTGAGGCAACTTCATCTGCTCCCTGGTTCTCACCAACCTCACCCAGCACCTGTTTTAGCTGGTGACCAAACTGCCAGATTTGTTTTAGCTTTTTGGACACATCCGAAAGGTTATAACTTTCACGAAATATGTGAAACATCACATCCAGAAGACTCAACTCTCCAGCTCTTTCCAAAATCATGGAAGGACATTGCTCCTATTGCCTTGAGCAAGGCTCTGCCGTAGGTAGGTTGGAAAGGGCTACAGGGCTGACACTGTCTCTGCAAAAATGTAAGCAGCTTGCATTTTCTCTTTGTCCCTTTGTGGTGCCCTGCTATTAACTCTCTGTTTTTTTAACATGTCACTCCCACAGAGGAACAAAATCAACCTGCAATTAAAAACAAATAAATCAGCTGCAATTTAATAAAAGACGCAAAATGAAGGATTAAACTATTTAATCCCAACACAAAACCTAATCTTTACTTTTAGTTCAGTTTCCAAAGTGATCTTGAATGTGCTATTTTTACCCCAACTGTCTAAATTTAGCATTGTATTGATTGGGCAGTATTGGATGAAAGACGATTGTGGGCTGTGGGTTTCTCCTACATCTTTGTCATTGGTTCATCTTTCACTAAAGTTTTCTTTTATTCCCAGAAAGGCATAAAATGTAGTGTATTCACCACTTGTCTTCCTCCACAGAGAAAAAAATATAGTTATCACTCTGATGTAGCTAAATCATTCGTAATACAGTTTTTCATAATAAAATAAGGCGAAAAATTGCATGTACCTGTATAGGTAGGAGTAACTCTCCATATATGTTTAAGTGGTTGCAAAATGTGGCTCAGAAGTCAATTTCCTGTTGTTTAAGTTCAATTTTTAATTCACTTTGACTGAAATTTAACTCTAAAACTGTACATATTAATTTTGTGTATGTTTGCTGTAATCAGTTCTCCAAAATCCAGGTTGCCCTTAAGAAAGATTGATATACCCAAAATGCAAAAAGGTGAGTCTTTCTTAAAGGAAATTATTTTTCACCAGGAACAATGCATCACAGAGTCTGAGTTCTAAATATATACTTAAGTAATAAGTGTCAGTTTTCCTTTGTTACTGAGTAGTTCTTCTAGAGCCACACCCAGAGTACCACAAAATAGAATACCCTACCTCAAAAGGGTCATTTCTGAGTCTAGCTGTGAGACCCAGAGTTTGGAAAACACAGATATGTAAGTGAAACCAGCAGCATCTTGGGATTGGACTTTCCAGCATTGCCTATAACAAAAAAGACAGCACTAGGCTGAGCAGGAAAAGGGGGAACACAGAATTGGATGCAAAAACTACCTCACTCACACAGAGATCACTTGGGCCAGACTCTTGCTGCCATGGAAAAGGGACAGGAACAAGTCACCGCTGGAAGTGGGAGGAGATGAGTCCTAGGGAAACCAGTGTGCTGCTCAAAATGGAGGTGGACAAGCTTCTCCCCCTCAATGGTTGTCTCAATGCCACCTCTTCATCAGAAGCTGTCACAAGCCTGGTGTATGCGAAAGCACTTGGACCACGACCACCTTCCCACACTGATGTGTGACACAGTATCCCTTGCCAAGCAAATCCATAAACAACATCCAGCTAATGCAGTAATATGCTGAGGAAAGTGCCTTTAGCTCATTCCAGCTAAAGAGATGACTGTGCAAGAAGTAATGAGAGTTCAGAGGTGGGGGATGGAAAACTGTCCCACTGTGAACTTTGCTGGCATTAACCTGTGCCACTGAGTGGGTTATGGCAGACTCTTGTTTTCACCTACAGATGAAAGATGAGCACTCCCTCAAGCTCCCAGGAGACTGTTTGTTCCAAATGGGAAAATAAATGTTCTCTTACCTTTTTTAGAAGGGAAGAAGAAAATGTACAGAATTATGAAGTGAAGATGAAAATATTCATTGTGCCAAATAATTAAAAAGCTTGAAATCATGTTAAGAATAAAATGAGAATTCAAGCAGGAAAAATGTATACTTAGAATAGTAAACAAAGGCCATGATTCTAATTTCAGATATGCAGCCACCCACCACCAGGCAAAGTGGGGGAAAAAAACCCGGCTTTTACACATTTTGGTCAGTGAATGGTACAAGCTTCAGAGTGAGGAGTTTTAGTTGTAGTTAAACCAAGACAGTGAGACTAAAAAACACTTAAGGCAGTAGGATAAGGCATTGTCCTTTGAACACAAATGAATTCAGTTCAAATCTTAAAGAGAATAAGTAAAAATTAATTAACTTATGCTTTGTTGGAAAAACTCACCATTTAATTTGAAGTACCGGGCTCTAATTACCAGCCTCTGCTCTGGAGAAGATCAATGGAGGAACCGGCAGGCTTGTAGGAGATATTTTCCATTTATTTAACAGTTTCTTTCTGAGCAGGTTGCAATCTGTCAGTAATGGACTTCCCTGCCCTCACAGCATTCCTGTACAGCAGGGAAATGCTCCTGCCTCTGGTTTCCAGCTGGCACCTGATGATTGAGGTCTAGTCCACTCATGGACTGAGGCACTACAGGGTTGAGTGTTACCATAAGCCTGTCTGCAGGGGTGAATTCAGAGTATTACTAGCTGTAGCAATAATTCAAAAAGAAAGTCTATGTCTGGTCCCTCTGATGTTGTGGGGTTTCTTACCTGTACCCCACTGTGAGAAGGGAGCCCTGTGCCCAGGTCTCTGTTCCCAGCGTTCCCAAACCCAAAGGCAAGTGTTACCAGCAGCTTTATAACACAGATCTCAGGCTGGCTTGCTTGGTCAGTAGACATCAGAAAAGAGTTCTTTTTCCTCCTGGAACCTTACATCACAAAGCAATGTGCATAATTAATTACCAAATTAAAAGACAGTGATAGTGGCTGTGCATAAATTAGCAGTCTTCCCTTAATTCTGACTTTCTCTAGTCTCTCTGTGCCTGATTTTTTAATCCTAGTGATGATTTCAATAGTTTTTACAAATTTAACAAAAATATACACTCCTATCTTTATGCCTCTTATGGTTTATACAACCTCAACGACCATTGTTATTACCTAGTCTGACTCCAACCCTCTGCTATAACACAGGCCAAGAATTCCAGACAATGCTTTTTTCATACATACCCTTACCTTCAGCTAACCTTTTTCTCTTTCAGAAAGCCATCTCATTGACACTCTACATTTTTTACACCTCTCTTGGGAACTAGCTGCATTTGAAGCCTGGGTTTCCCAGGCTCTGCTCTGGGCAGACTATTAGGCTCACGAGTTACTTCTCCTGCATGGGAGATTTGGCAGTAACTGGTTTTAAATGCAGCATTGCATGTCAATGTTGCATTTACTGGCTGGAAAATGTGATGTTCATCTTACCACTTTGCAGAGGAAAACAATATAATCAGCTTGTTTAAGAAAGGAAGATGCAAAAATGAAAAATACAAAGACAGCTTGTTGAAAATATACTCCTAATATGACTTAGAAAGCAAACACTGGGATGCTCAGGCACCACTCCGGCATCTTGTTCTTCTCTATGTAAAATACCATCTCTCTTTACAGCTTTACCTGTGCTGTTTGTCTCTAGCTAAAAATACATGCAGTTTGCTCCTTAAATTCACGGTGCATGAACTACAAAACCAAGTATTTAAAACTAGGACTGTGTCTGAACACTTTGTCCTCCCCATTGCGTCCCTTCATGCACCACTGTAACAGATACAGAAAAGTTATTCCGAGATGTAGGACCCTAAGAACCATTTCAAATGCTGAAAGCTGAGAGCAGGGAGAGAAAACAGAGACACTGAGTTGCCTGAGGGGTTTTAGGTGTTGTTTTCTTTTCATCTTTGGAAACAGAATGGTGGCAAACATATTCCCAGGTTCCTTCCTCTTTATTTACAGCAAATAGCCTCTGCTATCCTCTTTTTCCACCCCCATCTTCCCTCTAGAAGTTGATTCCAGGGAGAGCTGATCATGCACCCAGCAAAACAAGTGCTCTGATTGTTACCCCAATTTCAGAAAAGCTAGTCAGGGATGGGGGATTTAATTTTTAATTGCATAATGTGTATTCATAATTAAAACCAATGCAGCTGAAGTGCTGATTCCAAAGTATTAGCACATATTGTGTTCAAAAAATGCCAGAAGTAGAAGGCACATCAAGACAAACCGATGTAATATCTAGGAACCACAGAAGATGTTAGTGGACATTTCCAGAAGAAACCTGGGGATTTAGTAGAATAAATCCTATTGCAACTGAGGTACATATTCCTAAAGCTCTTAAGTCAGCTTGTAAATCTTCTATTTATATACTCGTGGTCAAAGTAAAGTTTGTTTTCTGTGCCTTTTTAAATCTTTTCTGCTCAGAGCAGCACCACAAATAAATATTTAGTGTGCCAGTATGTTGCTAAATTATTCATGCTTTAAATTCATAAATGGGAAAGACAATCTTCCTGGCTTTACACGCTCTCCTGGAGAAATGCGTTATTCATTGGTGATTTTAATTTCATACGCATCTTATTTGTCAGTCAGTGCAAAGCAGAGTTGGAACATAGAAGGAAAACCGACAAAAACATTCTAGAGGCATTTCATTTCACCCTGTTTCTTTTCATTATTCACCAAAAAAAAAGTAAAAGGTGTCAGTTAGACTTACATGAAAATACTTTTGATGGTTTTAATATTCACAAAATTAAGACACATTATTAAACTGGATCCAAGCACTGCCATTTTTTGTTTCTATGATGACATCTAAGAGCACATTGGCAAAGGTGCATTCCTCCTGGGCTGGATGCAGCCTACCCACTGAAGGGATGAGCTGTGCATGTCACATAAGGTGGGAGAAACGNTTAAAATGAAGAAGAAGGAAAGAGACAGGGCCAATATGGATTAGAAGGGGAATAAAGTACTAGACAAGATAGGAAAAAAGCATTGTTTTTCTTGTCTTAATCAGGAGGGAAATGCAGGATTGCTTGTAAAGCACAGGTAATCAGAATAATGGAGCACATATGGAAGAGTAGAGTCATATCCCAGGTAAAAGCCAAGTCCAGAGATATCAGTACACCCAGGGCATGGAAAAATCCCTAACCCA
>WEIV01015497.1:51126-79429 GCA_013390005.1 Calyptomena viridis
TTGAAAGCCCCCCTTCCCTCCTAACAAGCAGAGCATCCACAGGCCATGCAGGAGAGGGACTCGACTATACCAGACTGTTTGCTCTCCCAGGTCTACTCTGTTCCTTGACCTCCCTTTCTTATTTCTCAGGAAAAAGAAATAAGTAAACACAAGCATTGTGATAGGTCTCCAGTGCACACAGGTTTGGCACAAAGAACTCCTTGAAGCTTCAATATTTTTTGCAAGACAGGAAAATGGATTCACACTCACTGCTGGTGAAGTGAGTTCATTTTCTGCTATGAACAGTCTGCATTCAAAACTACCTTTTAACATCCATTCTTCAGCAGGCTTTTGAAATATGTGTTCCTTCAAATGGGTTTCTGTTGGATCTTTGATTAGCCCTCAAAGGCTAATCTAACTCATGAGAATTGCTTAGGGAGTTGGTACATAAGGACAACAATGCATTAATGACCAAGTAAAAGACATTTTATTCAACATGAAATACTGTTCTTATTATTCCTTTTAATCATTTAAATGGGCTTGATGATAAGAGGCAGAGATATTCTCAAACATCCAAGAATTATTAATCTTTTTTGTTTATGCAGGGGAAATGGATAGATTCATGTAATATAAAACAAGGGCAAGAAAAAAGTAATTTTACACAAATGTCCTATTATTTAAATGCTTACTTCTGTTTCACATGATTGAAGAGGACAAGGAGATCAGCAGAATGAAAAGAGTTTTTCAAAACTAAGCAATTCTTACAACGTTCTCCTGTTTGTTTTCTTTCACACCCAGGAATTGCTCACAGGCAGTTTTGTGGCAATTTTAATGACTTTTGTTAAGCCTCTGAATGAGGGGAGGAAAAGCTCACCCACAGGGAAAGCAGGTGAGTCCAAAAATAAGAGAGAGCCAGAGAGATTTCACCCAGTTGAAGCATTTCTTTATGAGGCCACTGAACTTTTTCAAACAGTAATCTACTGCTTGGAAACAGAAAAACACTCCCACTGTACACTCAGTGGCATGGATGCTGTCATGGGAGCAGGTGCACTGTCAGAGTCTGCAGACTCTAGAATATGGGTGAAAATACCTTTTGGAGACAATAGTCCTGAAAAAAATATTTCCACATGCTTTATTAGAGCCTGTTCACATGTGTAAGCTGTTGCTTGGAAAAATGAGGTCCTCCTTCTGGCTCACATGTGGATCCACATGGATATAGCAGGAATTGGCTATTGCCAATTAGCACTTTTCCCTTAGCAATATTTGTAGCTGCAGTGAGGAAAGGGCTATCAAACTCAGCCAAGTTTTTCTGAGCAATTTTCTATCAGGGAAGGCTCTTCACTGCTCTCAGAAAAGGGCAGCACAAAGAAAGGAGAGGAGAAAACTTCAAGCGTGTGTCAGTTTGAACCAGCTGAAAACATCACTAACACTCAGTACTGAAACCACTTTTGCTGACTGCCACTAGTAATAACTGGTTTTCTTCTGAGGTCACAGAGTTCCTACAGTGGGAGTTATAGCAGGGATGACAGAGACCCACATTTTGCAGAAAATCTCTGTTCATCTCACACCTAAGTGCTAAGCCTTGTCTTGCAGCAGACTGGCAGAAACCAAAGTGACCCAAGGAGATTTAACCAAGGCACATTCCTGCCCTATTTGCAGTCTGAAGACACTAAAGGCCTCCAGGCTGGGATTCTCCAGTCCCTCTTGCTGTGAATTTCACCACGCTTCCATACTAACTGATGAGTGTCCAAATGACTGTAAAGATCAAAGGAGAAGTAAGACATTGCTTTCTCCCCTTCAATCAAATGATTCTGGCTCATTCACCCTTACAGGTACCAGCCTTGGCCTGGGAGATGTTTCCAACTGAGACCAAGAAAATAAAACCTGTAAATTCTCCAGAATTCATCTTTGTGCTGCCTTTCTTTCACAGAGGAACCAGAATCTGCACATGGAGTGGGATGGGGAAGGACAAGAGCTGGACAGTTGCATCAATTCTTCTAAACTCAGTGTTTGCAGTAAGCAAAACAGGCTGAGCAGATAATCAGTCTCAAAGTGTTATGAACATGGTGAGACTTCAGGTGTAAAGATTTATATATGGATTGAGCCTTGCAACATGAGTACAAGTCACAGCAGCCAGTGGGAGGACCATTTTCATCAGCAAGGGCTGAACTCCTGGGAAAGTATGACCCCAAGCTCTCCATCTGTCTATCTGCAGTGCCCGCTGGGATTTTCCAATCTCCCAGTAAAATTATTGTGCAGTTTAAATGATCATTTAAAGTAATTCATTTCTAGACAATTTCAGAGAGTTTAATTTTGCCTGATTACCATTTCCCTGATTACTTCAATCATTATAGGTGCAGCATGAATTTTATTTAGTTTTAGGTAGATGAAAGAGACAAAAAAGAGACATACGAATCTTCTAGTGATCCTCTGTAGCTAGAAACCTTTTTGTTTGGAAAGGCAGACAGATGCAGGTATATTTATCCTTTTCCCTATATGACTGAGTAACATTTGAAAATTAGATCTCATCTGTTTTGATTTGTTCTAATATTTAATTAAGCTGCCAGACAAACACTTTTCAGCATTGAACATATACTGCATTTCTACTTAATGGCATTCATATGAATTACTATGTTTAAATAGTCTTTGGCTTTTTAATGGAGTGTGTAAAATATTTTGAGGTAAGTATGAAATTTAAATATCAATCCTTGTCTGCTACTTTAATTTCATTGAACACTTAGAAGAGAATTTCTGGCATAATGTAACATCAGAAATTTGGTTTATGATTTATGAAAAACCTCATTTAACGCTAAGAGCTAGAGGGACCATTCTCCTCTGGTCAGAGCTGTATTCCTAAGGCAGAGCACAAAAATTTGCCTTAGAACATGCTTTGCAGTGCCACAAGAGGAGAGAGCGAGAAAAGAAGTAGCATTTCAGCTTTGCTGCTCAACCTTAACTGCAAAATAGTTGTTGAAGTTACAGAACTGAAATGCATTGAGCAGTCTCTGGCAGGACAGTCCAGCCCCCAAGGAAGTGCAAATAAACTTCTGACATCCTTGTTTCTGGGGGTCTCCAGTTTGAAGCACATACCCTAGAAGAGTATAAAAAGGGCTGCAAAAACAATAAACAGACAGAGCACAAGAGACCCTGTGACCCCAAGGTGCTGGAAAGGTCCCAGAGCAGAGAGATCAGGGGCGCACCATCCTCTTCTTTTCCAAATGAGCTACATCAAAAACCTTTCCAGATATAGAGAGAAGGAAATAACGTAACTGTGCTGAGCTCAGAAGAGAATTCTGTCCTAGAGAATTACTAAAAAGCCATACACTTCATCTGCAAATGAAGTAAAATTATATCAATACACAAAATACACAGTATATAACAACACTGTTATGCTTTTGGAGTCTTCCTCCATGCCTATTGTGAACATAGGCTTGAGAAATTTTATATTTTTTGTGGAAGTGTCTAAAACCCCAAAGCTTTTCCTCCTTTATCTTCTCAATTTAACCTTCATGCTTTCCGTGAACAAGCAGGCAGAGGAAAAATATGTTATTAAATGAGATTTACAAAGGGAAAGAATTATCAGAACAGGAAGAAAAATTCCACAGCAGATAATTTTTAATGGGCTCTGAATCAACATGATTTTTGATTGAGCGAGGCTGGGGAACCATGCCCAAAACCTGAGCTGGGAGACTGTCAGGGTAATGTCCTCTTAGACGTCCTGAGGCCTGGATTCTGTAGCATCAGGAAGGCAGTTGTTCCAGAGCACTGAACTGAACATCAAAGACAAGAAAGACTAATTGTTGTCTTTTCATCAATTTTTATCTGCACTAGAGTGGAGACAGCTGTTTCTACATCTCCCAGACATCAAATCACTAGTGGAATCCCTACACCCATGGCTGCTTTTGTTGGTACATGGAACTACATTACAAGCTGAACAGTCTGGAACTACATTACAAGCTGAACAGTCTAACTTCAGTAATCAGCCATGTTGTAAGATCACGAATATACTCCAAAGTTATCCCCTTGCTGCTTGCTCAGGCTGCCATAGGAAAGGGCACCTACCCTCTTTCCAAATGACAGTCTTCTTCCCCCAATCAGTCCCATCCAGGAATGGAGAAATTTGCATTCCCAACCTAAAAACCCCCCATATTTGGTTTTAACTTCATCTCATTTGGCTATGAGTCTATCACCAAATAGATAGATGGGAAAGCAAATAACACACTCCTAAACACACTGAGGACAGAGAACTTCTACAGCCCTGTCTATTCTGCCAGTCGGCCAAATCTCGCCTTCACAAACCCAAAGGGCAAAAAAGCTATGAAGACATTATTCCTGAAAGAGACAAAGCAATTTATTTTTTCTTCCTATCTCCCTGAAAGCATCTTCAGCTCAGAAGCTCATGGAGTCGTTGTTCTAAAGGCTTTCCTCTCTGATTTATTTTAGATCCAATTTGCTGTGTTCGTCCCCACTATGTAGTATGGAGCTACATATCACTGAGCTACTCATATTTTCTCTAGTTAGTAAGGTTGGGAGTCATTAGTCCTATTGCAGATTTTACAACTGGGCATTCTTCTTGTTTCTGTCCAATGTGCTTTTTTAGTAAGTAGATGGCGACATTACAAAACATTCTGCTCCATCCCAGCCCTCTGAACCTCACACTGACTACCACCTCCTTGTCTTCCCCTGCATCCCACTCAGAGGTTTAATACTAGCCTAAAGTATTAGCTTTAGGCTAATAGCCCAAAGGCTGAGCTTCAGACAGCAGCTCCTTTTAAAAGTGAGCTACCTTTTTAATGAATCCTTACAACTGGTAATTATTCTGCTCACAACTAGATGACAAGCTATTGGATCTAGGGTTGGATAACAATATTCTGCCTCATTAAAACCTCACTCAAATGTTCTGATTCTGCATCGCAGACACAACCATCATCTGTTTCTGCCAAGAGCTATAATTTCACTGCAATTACCAGACTAAGTTATAAACCACAAAGTGTTACCCCCTAGTATTCATTTGACAAAAGAAAAACCTCCAAAGAAGTACAAACTTTTCAATAGCATTCATGGTCATAATTTGTTCCTGATGCAAACAATCAGGATACCTGGAGAAGAGGAGGCTCATGGGAGACCTTATCCTGCTTTACAACTGTTATAGTTTGACTCTGACACACAGCTAACTCCTTCTGGGAGAAGGGGAAATAAACCCTCAACTTTTGTGATAAGGACTATAAGCAACTCTTTCTTAACTATTTCACAAGCAAAACAGGCTCTAACTTAGAATATTAAGAATTCACTATTACTAAAATCAGAGCTTAAGAGTTTAAGAGTGAGAAGTTTGATAGATATTACAGACATCTTTCTCCTCCCCCCCCTCCCTCTTTCAAAGATCTCCCTCCTTCCCCCAGTGGCCCGGGAAGACAGGAGTGGGGGGGTTACAGTCAGATGTTGTTTCTGCCGTGGCTCGGAGAAAAAAAAGAGTCCAACCCCAGGCTTTCCCACTGGGTTTCTCCCAAAAACAGTCTGTTGCAAACTGCTTTGTAGTTTTATTATCCNTGACCTTGGCTAGCTTGGAGCTAACAGTAGCTGTAGAAATTTCCAGCAGCTTCTTAAAGAAGCCTCTCTCATAGCCCCCCCAGCTAATAAAAAACTCTGGCTACTTAAAACCACAACAACAACTACTTTAAAGGAGGTTGTATCCAGGTGAGTATTGGTCTCTTCTCCCAGGCAATCAGCAGGAGGACAACAGAGCACAGTCTTAAACTGTACCAGGGGAGGTTTAGGCTAGACATCAGGAGGAAGTTCTTTCCAGAGTGAGTGATTGGGCATTGGAATGGGCTGCCTAGGGAGGGGGTGGAGTCACCGTCCCTGGAGGTATTTAAGAAGAGACTGGATGTGGCACTGAGTACCATGGTCTGGTTGACAAGGTGGTGTTAGGTCAAAGGTTGGACTTGATGTTCTCAGAGGTCTTTTCCAACCTAGTTGATTCTGTGGTTCTGTAATACCAAGGCAATCTTCTTCTGCAAGAACATCAATCAAAGGTCAAGGCATGGACTCATGCAACAGCCAGTGAATACAGAAGCTGACCATTGCAACAGTGATTTACACACAAGAAAACCCAGCAAACAAATAGAAAATTACCTTAACTACTTGCAGCCAAGACTTCTTAAACTCTATTTCTGAGGTTATAGAAATGAAAATGCTCTTTGTATATGTGCGTGTGTGTGCGTGAGAAACTGTGTGATGGTCCTGCTATAATAAAACCAAGTTCAACATTAGAACAGGAGCCTCAGAGATGTTTCATGAAAATTGGCTGACAGAGAGAGCTTGTAAAGTGCTAAAAGATGCAACATGAACACACACTTCATTAGACACTAGACAGCCAACCACAAGATATAACCTGGAGGAAAACAGGCTGCAGTAACTCCAGTGTGTACAGACTGATGTGCTTTTAACAGGAAGCCCCAGACACTCAGCATCCCTGCTGCTTTTAGCATTAAGTACTTTGTTTCACAACAGGTTGGGAATGATAATTGCACTCAGTGGTGTAACAAATCCTCCCAGAAACTAAAGTAATGTCTAACTTTTTAAATATTAATTTCTGAGAACAAGAATTTCAAGTGAACTGCCTGGAATAAGTGAAAATCAGAGTTTGTTGACAGGCAGCCTGCATGGGAACTTTCAGTTCAGTTCTGTGAACAATTCCTATGTTGTCGTTGACATTTGGAAGCCCTTGGGATCTAAGCATTAATCCTGGCTCATCTGTGTCTGTGGGTTTTAGTGTTATTTAAAGTTTCGTTGTACAAAGGACCTGTGATCTCCTCAGGAATTTGAAAGCACAATAGAAAATAAGGACATTATTGGAAAAAATAATGACGCTGACATAGAAAGTATTAAACAGTTAAATAATGACCTCACTTCCACTAAACTAAAATGGATAATTAAGCCATCTCATCTTTGTTCAATTTAAAGGGCAAGGACCAGTAAAGTGAAACACAAGCAAGCAGACCCAGTAAAGGACATGCCACTACCATCAGAAGATGTCAAAGCTGTAGCCATGGTTTGATGCTATTGAAGCCACAAGGTGATGGTAGCACAGTGCTGGTTTCTATTACCCTGCTATAAAACACCACTTTCTCAATGGTAATGTCATAAATGCTGATGGAGCCTTGGAGGAATATTTTTTACCCAGATCTGTTGTTTGATGTTTGTATAGCTTGGCAGGCATAGCTGAAGAAAGTGTGCTCTAGACCAGAAGTAGGAGCACAGCTCCTGTCCTTGGAGGGCTGGGAACTCCTCGAGTTATTATGGTGTCTCTTTTCTGGGAGGTTCCTGCTGGGTTGATTGAAATATGAAACTAGTCTCAATCTTTAATCTAGGTTAAAACCAACTCTATCCAGATTGCTTTCCTTGAGGACCTCTGACATTTTAACAGTCTCACTGTTTCAAGGGCAAATATTTGACTCTCTGCATCTGTGAAACACTGAAGCAACCCACCTGGTCCACATACTTGTGAATCAGCAAGAGATCTGTACATCTCTGAAAGTTTTTCATGCCACTATCCTCATCTACCATAAGCATTCAAAGCATCATTGTAGAACTTTACTGGCTTCCATAATAAAATCACAATATGCTTTGCATTTAATACTGCTGTCTATTTAAGCATACTTTCAACCCTATTGAGGAGTCGATTTCTCATTTCCCCAACAGGAAAAGACTACATAAATATCATAAATTCAAACAGGGCATGAAGTAACCATACTTACTCCTCTGGGAAAAAAAAAGAAAACTCTAAAGATTAATTGCTAAACTAATCCTAAAGACAAAATGTTTTGCTCTCTTTTTGATCCAAGAAGCAACCCAAATTCTATGTGCAAAAAACTCTACACCAGCTGTTTGGCAAAACAGTTGGCTTTGGGTCTGGAAGAAAATGCTACACATGCTAAGCACAATTTCTTCCCCTTGTTGACTGCCAGACCAGAAAACCTTGACATGTCTGCACCACAGAGAAAGCTATAAAATGTTTTCAGAAACCATCATGTTTATTATAGGAATCAGCAGGAGGAGGATGTCGGTAATTATTTAAACAGGTGATTATGCAAAATACTATTACCAAACAATTTGTATCTCTCTTCAGAGAAACCTGAATGTTTTCCATTAATGAGAAGCTGACTCTGCTGCCATCCTTAGAGTTATAATAAGTAATAAGTAGAGCTAAGATAAATGCTTTGAGACACTGTATAAAATCAATATGCCATCAATTAATTTTGTATTTACATTCCTGCATAACATCCCATGTGTTACCTTCAAGAATGTTTGTGATTTTAAAGGATGATCAGAGAGCAGTTGGGTGACATCATATCCATTTATCTTATATAGTCACTCCAAAGGAGGTCGATTATGAATCTTGTAGTCTTATAATTGCTTGTATCAGTTAATTCTGTCTTCAGACACCTTGGATAAAACATGCAACAGCACTGTCTCTATAGAGCTGTTCTGCTCTGGTCTACAACCAAGGACTGGTGGTGTAAAGGGAAAAAATACAAAATAATGCACCTGTACAATTTAGTAAATAATTTTTTTCACTCTGATTTCTAAGCTGGACAATGCCACCTGACCTATAGTGGTTTAAGTGGTCATTTACAGGAGCTGTTTTGGAGGTCACTATTGGGCAGTTGGCCTGAGCTAAGAGAGGCACTGTGAGTGTGGGTGGCTGAGCTGACCCTATCATTCAGCCAAAATTTTGGTTCTTGGGTGAGAGCCATTTCACCAATTTTAATAACTGCTTCAGGATGAGATAAATTGCACCATAGATACCAGTGACTTACACTGACTAAATCTCAATTGATTTAGTCATGGTGTAGTCAATGAACACATTGACTAGCTCATACAGATGTCTGAATTGTAGATACCTAGATTTATTCAGACAAACTTCTATGTGTGGCCATTAGTTTTCTAAACATAGGTATACTTGCTATGCAAAATGTCCCTGGATATCTGAGACATGAATCTGGCAGACAAGGCATAAGATCTACAGAAGACTTGCCTCCTGCAGTGACACTGTTTGGGTCGGACATTCTTGGACCTCTCAACTGGCCCCAGATTTGTTTGCAACTGAACTGACCCACACGATGTGCAGAAAAAGAACATGAACTACATTTTCAGACAAACCAGTTCTCTGCACCAACCTTTCATGGTGGCAATGCCAGCAGCAACAGCTCGGGACCACACGTGTGCCCAGGGAAAGGAGCTTGGCCATCTGTGCTCGGCAGTCACATCATACTGCAGGTTCTCCTCTCCCAGGCAGAAGGTCCTTCCCTGTGGGACCTCTGCAACCAACTGCAGGCACTGCTGCTGCACAGCTCCCATTGCAGTTGCCACATTATGTAGTTTATCTTGCCAGCTCACTGAGCTCTGCTTCAAGAGCTGACAAGTTGGTTTGTCCTTACTAAACTTACTGAAAAGTAGCTTTGTTGATTGAAGAAATACAGTCTAAATTTATCATTGGAAAATTTCTAGTAATTTTGTGCAGTTCCAATTCTGACCTTTGGCTGAAAAAGTTCTTTATCCTCACTTATCCTTTCTCTTCTGTATTCATAGGCAACAAGTTTCCTACAACATACACATGCAACTTTTCTCCAAACAACAAAAAGAGGAGAATAAAGCATTCCATTTTTCTTCCTGGGGAAATTAACATATAGTCTAATCATTTGTGAAATGAAAACACTGTCTAAGTAACCCTATACATCTCTGTTCAGTTCCCAGCCTGAAAGCAACCAATTTAAAATAGAAAATATTTTTCTTCTCTATGATTTTTTAGAAAGAATTAAGACTGGTCCTTCTTTTCTATAGTTTGGTGCTACAGGTATTTAAATCTGGTAAAAGCCTAGACAGATAGCTCCTGGTCAATGATACTGTTGTCCTACAATTTCAAAGTATGTAACTCACTCTCAAAAATGGACAAGGATTGTCTCAGGGATTTTTTAGAAGCTTCTGAGCTGAGGCAGACACTTCTCTTCTTCTCACTATGCTTTCTCTACCTTTCACTACAGTTTAAAATAACAAAACATCTCAGTTTTGCTGCAAGTCATGCATACAAGGAAGAAGTCATTACAGATGAGAATGAACACATGATACAGATTAGAATGAAGCATATGAAGTTGAAAATTATATCAAATGCAGTAATGGAGGTGGAAGAACAAATAGTTAAACAATGGTGGAATAAAAATATAATTCATTGAGAATCTGTGAAATAAGACAACTTTCCATTAGCCTGAAACTGTGCTCTGGGAAGAATGTGAGCCTAGCACTAGACTGAGATAAAAAATTGACCTTAAACTGAGACACAGGCAAGTGGTTAGAAGAAGACTGATGCCTGATCAGACAGAGATCAATGCCATATAGATATTTGACCTTACCAATTTTTTTGAAAGGAAAAGCTTTTCATGGATGTATTAATTTAGATAGTAGGCTGACTGCCAGCTGAGCTTTGCCTGCCCTGTAGCTTTGGAAACCTGGGTTCCTGTCACCTTGCCCCTGCTCATTGGTCGTGTGCCTGTTTTTTTCAAGAAACTTCAGTGATTTTCCTGAGTCAAGTTGTCGGCAGTCCAGGCTTTCACGGCTTCTGGGGTGCTAGTGCTGCCTGTGGAACCAGTCACCCTCAGTCACTCACAATGAGGGTATTTTTTTCCCTCTACACAATTCTAGTGATGGGATAGGACCACAAAAAGAGAGGACACTACCTTTTACTATGATTAGTTCTGGGATGTCAAAGGTTCTGAAGAAGATGCTGTATCTTGTATGAAGATCTGAATCGGTATACAGACTTCAGACCATAAAAAACTAAAGAGGAGTGGTGTATCCTTGCTCCTGTTTTCTCTGTAACTTTGTTAAATTTAGTTTAGCACTGTCCTTGAGGTGAATTTGGCCTTGTGTAAATATTCAACGACTTTGGAGTGCTACTGGTTGTGAACAAATGCAAGTCCATATGCATTCACTTCCTGACATGGCAGAGAGATGAGCCACAGGCACTACTGCAAACCATTTGTATTCTCAGCAGGATGCAGACTGTCATGGACTGAAAGAAATATCAGGATTTTTAAAGAGAAATATGCAGGATTTTTAAGTACAGGTATTAGAAACTTTCTAAGACTCTAAAGACTGTAAAATAACTAGTTCTGCTGATCAATATAGAAGTTTACGAATAGAATTTTACCATATAGAAGTTTACAAATCTCCTTGGGATGGCCCCAATGAGTTGTGATAATTTGTACTGTTAATCCCTTAGCAAACATTCTAAGTTGGATAGCTGTCTAAAAGGATGGATTTCAAAAGGCCATACAAAACTTTCTGCCCTCCAAAAATTCCTAACTTCTGTGGATTCAGCCTAAATCCCAGAAAACTTAACACAATCCTCTCACTGATTCCAGTGGCATTTGGATCAGGGCATTTATCCAGCCACATAAAAAATACCATGAAACTGTTCAGTTCAGGTTTTAATGAATGGACAAGTTGTAGGTCACTATTGTGTGCTGCATCAGTTACTCTGGCAATGGTGTGCAAAGCAAGAACATTAAATCTACTAGTTGTCAGAATGTGAGCTTGGCTCAAGGAAGCGTTTGTCCTCTGCACAGAGATATGAATCCCTGGGGGTTTTGCTGAGATAGTGTTGATCTATCTGTACTGCAAAAAGAGCCTCAGATATTCATGAAATACACCCAAGTTCCAGCACCTTCAGTCTGACATAAAAAAATGACCAGAATCAGCAAATGTAGTTATACCAGTCCAAATCAAACACAGAGGGAAAATAGAACGAGTGTACAAGTGTGAGAAGCCAACTGTGCTCACAGCAAGCTTCAGGACATTATTGATAACAGCTTTTAAAATATCACACAGCTGTGTCCTGTGTCTGGGACCATCTCCAGGACACCTCACAGCAAACCTAGCAGTAGTGCTACAAAATCTGTGAAGTTTTATGGCCCAGACTAGCACAACTGCTAATGTGTTCAGAGGGGAAAATCTAAGTGGGTTTTAAAGATTAAAAACTTGAGCTTGAACCAAAAGACTTGGACAACTTCAGTTGTCAGAACAAAACCATACATGAGACACAATTACTTTGGTGTCTTTGGCTTTAGGATGAAATCAAGGAAGAGACTGAAGTATAGCCCATGTTTTATCTTCTTTTTTTATTGCATCAAACTAAAACTAGGCTTATAATATATGAATAACATGTAGACCTGTTTTTCTGAGGTTCTTAAAAAGTGCTTTCTCCTTCTACTGATTTCAATGGGTATTGCTTTCATACAATAATTAGCTCACTTTTGTACTTCCTAGCATCCCATGAAAAAGAAAAGGCCATATTTCTGGTAGGACACATAGATCCTTTTAAACATCAGGGCTAAAACTGGGACTTCTCTGAAGATTTGTATATTGGGGAAGATATTTCAAGGTACAGAAATAAAAAATGTTCTTTTACAGTCACAGCCTAAGCTTCAGTGACACATGTAAATGTACCCAGATTCACTCAAAGATTAGTACAAATTTACCCAGAGTTTTCGGTGAATATTTCAAAAATTTCAATTTGCAACAAAAGCAGGAACCTGTTTCTGCAGTTTCCAGTTGTGGGCTGCAACTTTCACAGGGGTTTTGTTTTCTGCCTATGACAAATGCCTTTTCAAGTGGTAGGACTCCCTTTGAAAGCATGAAAAGTGTTCCCCTTTGAAAAATGTCTTCTGTGGAGATTAGGCATTCCTATGATCAATTTTTTATGCTGCCCTTTTTCTGTCTTCATGAGATTCTGATTCTCAAATGATAACCTCCTAGAGTCATTGCACATTTTATTTTAGCTGAGCTATCATTAAAAATAGCATCCTCATCATATCTTTCCCAGATAAATCATGTTATTTTATGAAGGACTATTTTTTTTAACCCAGTGAAAATAGTAGCAGGACTTCTTTCACAGAGAACAAACTACAGCATTTTCCCTCAAAGAGATAGACAGATTGACTAGAACTGGCTCACTCAGTGAGGAATTGTGGGCAAATTGCTTCAAATTGCTTAAGATCAAAGTTGAGTGATTGTCAAGAGAAGTTAAACTTGAGACATACAAGCTCAAATGCAGACCTCTGTCATTTCTGCTAATAAATTTATCAGCTGAATGCAGTCTTTGGCTGGTAGCTGCCAATAGCTCATAGAAGAGCTAAGAAGCACATAGCCCATATTCAACTAGAGGAATAAAACCAAAAACAAGAATAATGTGACATTTTTATGCTCTTTAAAATTATAGCCCTTGATTTGTCTAAGGTTAAAATAAAAAGTGCTCTCAGAGAGATTGTTGTCATGATGTAGCCAGCTTAGTCAGACCCAAAGTTTATCAAACTCTCGGAAAAGATCTCTGAAATTTCTGGTGTGGTTTCTTGAGGACTGATCCTATAGAAGTCTTTTTTAAGATAAAACTAGTTATATGTGGAAAATTGCACATTCGTTGTTCAGGATTTTATTCTGAAAGGAAACCTTAGAAAGGTAACTGACATTAGCTATGAGACTGTATCTTCTTCACCATTATTCTCATGCACACAATGGAGGAGGTCCTAATCCAGTGATGAACTCTTATAGAACAAAACCCTCTAGGATTATCCTGCTTAAGCTGCCATTAGGATCTAAAATGTAAACCTCCTGCCACAGGTTTCCCATCAAGAAGAGCTCTGCACGTTCAAATAAATTTGTATTGAAGCTGTCAATAAGTTAGATGATATGTGGGCCACAATTTTTATTACTCCATGGGTTCACAGAATACTAGTAGCCCAGAACTCCTATTTATATGAGACACACAAGAAAGCCTTGGGCCATTTTCTACATGATTTGATAATAATATAGAGTCCTTATGCATGTGCCACTCTACAAAGTACCACTCTTTTTTTTCCTTTTTTTCAATAGCTGTTGTATAAAGATGCTCATGTGCAGACTACACTTAAAATTAGGTGAATTTATTATGAATTCATCATGCACTCTGGTAACAGCTTTAGTCCTTCAAAAGGACTTTACAGAGTCAATGAACAAGGCCTAGCAAACAGAGCTGCTCTAAATATTTGCATAGAGCCTTCAGTCTGTACAAGCTGCACCCTCACTCACAGATCCCAGTGTAACATTCTCAAGAGCCTTTTAAGACCTGGAGTGTGGCTGTTTGCATAGCTGTAGGAGGTAAATCCCACCTGGCCTCTCTCACAGTGAAGTTCATTGAACTTTCAAAGAACCTGCCTGCAACACTGGGCTGCACAATCAGCCCCAGTGGAGTTCACCCACGCTCATAGGACCCCCCTGTGACAGGTGAGAAGTAGGGCCCTCATTTTACAAACAAGCCCAGAAGCACAGTTTGAGAACCATGATCAATATACAGAAAGAATGAAAGAAGAAGAAGAAAAAAAACCCCAAGCAAACAGGTCAAATGAACTATTTGTTGCACACTGTTCACTCAGCATACCCCTGGAAGCAAGGTCTGGAAACACTGTGTTGTTCCACTGTTGGTGTATTTTAGTAGTTTTTAGCTCTTCTGGGTTTTGTTTTTTTCTCAGATAGGCAAACCTTGAGACATTTCTGCAGAGGCAGGAACCCCTGAGTAGCAAGTTAGCCTGAGCATTTTGTTTCCTTATTACTCCTTCAGTTTCCCTAAGAAGTAAGCACATTTCCCCTTAGCCCTCTAACTTTATCCTCCCTTCAGGGGACCACAGGCTGAAAATCAGACCGTTCAGGTTTTTCTGTATGTCTCCAACCCAGACTTTGTAGCCCTCTATATGAAGCACTCTTATTTTCAGAGCTTGTTGCAAATGCACTGGAAACCTGTCAAGAATAAAACAGGCTCCTGAAGTAACATCTTGGGGATCATAGAGTTTCAATATTGTACATCAAACTCAGAAATATTCCATTTATTAAGATCTGGTTTCAACATCTCAAAGCTCAAAGATGCTCTTTTCTTTAACTTCCCTCATGACTTTTTTTCTTTTTTTGAGTAGCTGTTACCTGGACTGATGCTTTCTCTGAAAGAATGGGTCCTCTATTAGGTCCTCTGAAAGATGAACTGTGAATATTCTCGACTGTCTGTAGAGAAACATTTCCAGAATTCTGTCAAGCCAAGACTTTGTACACTCCTGGAAACAGAAAAGGCACTGGAAATCCCGGAGTTTGCCTGAAAAAAAAAAAAAACCCACAACAAAACACCAGAACTCTGTTCACCTGCAAAAAAAGAAACCTCTATGGACCCGTTTCAGCACTAACAAATATTTCTGAAGCTTTGCTTTCTTTTTTTGAGAGAGTCTGACCATCCCAAATCAATTCTTATCAAACATTTGCTGGCCAGGGAGGAGAATGACAACCGATCTTGGCAACTGTTGATAAATTGAAATGACAAAAAGGTGGGCAATGTGTTGAAATAAGAAACAAAGAATGACTGGGAAGCTACAGAGCACGAGGTACTTGATTAAAAGTGGCTTTTATCTTAATTAAAGTCAAAATTGCACCCATTTGGCTTAATTTGTTCAAGTAAAGCAAAAATAAAATGAGTAAGTCAACATTTGAAGAACAAAAGTGATGCTTGTGTGCTAAATAATCTGATAAAAACAAGGCAACCCTGTTTGTTGCTACATACACAGTTAATATGCTGAATTGTTTCAACAAATAGCACTTGTCAATGGCTCACAAATGGCATCAGTTGGCTCCTGGTAATGTCAATTTCTGCTCCAAAAAGTGTTTTTGCATTAATGTCAATGTGAGGTTCTGTTTAGTGCTTCGCAGTGGTTTCCAAATGAAATGAACTCAAAACTGAGTCATTTTCACATGAGACTACTTTAGTCAAACACACTCTCCTGAAGGAGGTGAAAGAAAAATAAAAAACATAAAGTAGCTGATGAGATCACAAGCCATTCTACAGACTTAAATAAAGGCTTTACACCTCACTAGATCCTCCTGCAGGAGTCTAAAACTCAACAGAGATATATTAGTCCTGCCATGACCCAGTAAAATATTCTGGAGTCCAGGTAAATATATCAGTCTGACTGGAGACTCAAACTAAAAAATCCAAGAGAAATTGAGCCCTTCAAAAATAGTTCTGTAGGTTTCTATGACCCCAAGACAGACATCCTAATGTATATGCCAGTTTTTCCATGTTGCAACTGCATCCCTGCTCACCTTGGATGTGGCTAAGCCAGCTGTTCGTGTACAGGGGTGCCACATCTGTTCTCTTAGGATGCACTTTGGAGCTGAAATTGATAGTGCCCTGAGGGACATTCGCAGATCAAGAGGCAGCAGAACTGCCTCTGGACAAGTCTGTCACTCATCAGGGTCTTCATCATGACCTGTACTCTTGCTGAGAGCTCATTTCTCACAGTAAAACATCCCTCATCACAAAATGCCTGCAACACGCATAGCCCAGGATGGGTTTGGTTGATCCCTTGGAGCCTGAGGAGGATTGACAAGATATGACTTAGGAGGCCTGGGTGGATTATCGTATTTATCTTATGTACAGGCAAATGCAAAAGCTTCCAGTCCCTTCCACACACACAGGTATGTGTGTTTAAAATGTTGTGCCTTGTATTCACTCTACCTCCCCTTCCTTTTGCCTTTCCTGCCTTTCATCACCTTTTCCTGCTGGGATATTCCCATAGTTTACATACTATATTGAAACTTGGTGCCTAAAGACTTTGCCAGTGGCAAAATTTCATGTGTATCCATGGCATCTCCACAAAGACACAAGTTTCCATGACTTCGGTACTCACAGCCTGGGGTGGTTCTGAAATGAGTTGCTGGCAAAAGGTTGCAAAGCAGGTCCGTAATTGAAAGTCCACAGAGATCAGAGGTGAACACAGGAGGGTGCAGAGCCTGCTGAGGTGCTGGGCTGGGATAAATGGTCCTCACGTTTAATATAGATCCAGTCTGGTGGGCGTTTTGGCATCCTTGCAACACATCAGAACTTGAGTACTGCTCAGAGCCCATCACCCTGGCAAGATGGCCAGGCAGGATGTGCTGATATTCAGCCTGAATGAGCTCTATGGTGTGGATTGTAAGGAGCCAAGGACTGCTCCTGATGTCATCTGATGACACCAAGAGAACTTCAATCCCAAACTCTCAGTGCTGTTGTAAACTCTGTCTTTCTATGCCTCCTTTTCTGTCTCTCTGGTTAGGTGGAACAGAAAGAGGGATAAGACACTGACAGATTTGTAGGATTTGTATGGAACCACAAAACAACTGCCTTGCAAAATCTGAGGAGTTGCAGAAACTTAGACTCCAGCTTATGTGACTTACTTTAGTACAGTCAACCAGTCTACTTTATATATTTAAAAATTCATTCCATCTTGTAGATTATTTTGTGTGCACAAGGTTTGAGGTAAAAGCTAGAAATCTTAAACTAATTTTGCAGCAGTCATAGAAATTTTTCTGCCTTAACTGCTCCCAGGAGCATTTTTTTTAAATGCCATTGGTTTCAATGGCTTTGCACAGCCACAAATTCTTGGAGGCAAAAAAGAGACTGATAATAACACAAAGAATCAAATGCACAGTTCATTGTCTCTTGCTGTGCAGTTGTCTTGGCTACAACAGTAATAAAGTGCATTTGTCACCAAAACCAGGCAATCTTCTTGAAATAAACATAGGAAGCCACAAATCTATGGATAAGAAGGTGTCATTTTTTTAAACAATTTTCTTTTCAGAAATGAACTCTAAACCATTTTCTGCAGTGGTATACACTGCAGTTGAAATGATTCATATACCAGCTTACTTTACAGTTTGCACATGATGCATTTTAGTTTTTAATTTAAATACAAAAAACTCCTGGCAATGTACTGATGGTGGGTAGAAGTAAAATACAATCAGGATTTGAGGAACTGTTGCCAAATCACAATTTCCGAAAAATCTATTAGTAGTTCACTGAAGGTGAAGGTATTTCCCTGCCACCACCAAAAATGCAGGATTATATGCATGCCAAGATTTCAGAAAGGACTTGATTAAAGTCCAGAACCAAGAGATATCCTTTAATTAATCTCCTCAGTACATTTCAGTTACAGTTAATTCTTTGTAGGTACATTGTTTTCATGGCAAACTGAATGAAGTCTCAATTTTTGTGTAGGTTTTTATATGATAGATGACAAAATCAAAAAAATGTATTCCAACAAGGACATTATTTGACATTTTGCTGAATATTAATGGGCTAGTAAGATACAACTTGCCAGACCTGTCATGATACAGGTATAAAATGCAAATGTTTCTAGCAAGCTGTCAGTCAGAGAATTATGTTTGTTCAAATAACTTGTGTTTGAGTCATTAATTTTTCCTACATTTATATGGACAGCTGTTATTGCAGTATATTAATTAAAGATAAACATAAATACACATTTTTTGCAAAGATTGTTTCATTAATAGTTTTCTATTTTCAGTTAGTATGTAGCATTCCCTCACATCTACTATAATATAAGAAACACATTCCACATTCATTAGGTGTTCTGAGCCCAAGGGCCTGGTGTTTATGAATGTTGTATTTCATGTTTATCTCAGTAGTGTACAAGTACGTGTACTGCTCAAGGCTGATGAGATTTTCTGAAGCCAGTAAGCCCCTGCCAAAGTTACTTTCTATCACATCTGCAGAGAAGCTCTGTGACAGAAATAATAATCTGCTGTGGGTCGATTATGTTCACACTACCAACATAAGTCTCCTGAATGGATCAATTAGAGCAAATGCCGCCAGTGAAACATCCTGCAAATGTGGGATGGTTACCCCTTAATGACTATTTTCCCTGAAAATCCAAAGGCTGTGGTAGTTTGCAATGCTTACATTAAAGAAAACAAAAACCAAACCAACAAAAGCATTTTTGTGATTGCTCAGAGATCAGGGGTCTTTCCCAGAAGCTGTTATTAAAGGCAGTCCACCCTCAAAGCTTTCCAACACACCTCAGAGGAGGGCACACTTCTGGCTGGGGCTTGGTTCCAATTTCCCAGGCCCATGACCTTGAGCATAAACAGTAACTATTGATTTTCTGTCAGGCATTAATAAATGCCAGGTATCTTTTAACCTATAAAGCACAATACAGCAACCATACCCTGATCTTGGACTTCACATACAATAAAAAAGGGGTGATAATTTAACAAAGTTCATGCCAAACCTTCTCCTTAGATTTGGCCATTCTTTCTTCTTGCCTGTAAAGTCAGCCACCTACCCTGCATCCTACACCCACCTTCTTTCACTGTTCAGAGCAGAGTGAGATGTATGCAGGAGGTGTATTTGGGAGCCTTGAAACCCTTTCCTAGGCAGATGATCAACAGCTACCAGAATCAAATGCTTGTGAGAGATGCTAAACCCTCTTATATTGACTACTCCATTGTCAAAACCACAGAGTCATGTAAGTTTGCTTTGGAGAATTTTCTCTCTTTATGTATGAAACTGATGAGTATTGTACAGTGAAAAAAAAGTTGCACCAATCTAACTGCAGTGTTAAGTAATTTTTCTAAGAAGGTTCTATGGTCACCCTATAGGGTGAAAATCATTTAAAGACAAATCATTCATGAGTAAACACTTTCCTCATGGGTTGCTTCTGTCCCCCATGTTGATAATGAAGCATCATTACTAGCTGTAAGAATGGAAGAAGACAGTGAACAGGTCTTATCCAAATCCCACTGAAGTCAATGACTCAAGATTTCCATGAACTTCAGAATGCACAAAACTCTTACTTCTGTAGCCACAAAAAATATGTTTGGTGGTTAAATTTAGCTATGACTATATATAAAATAGGGTGGATTTTACTCTCCATAAAGGGCTCCATTCAAACAGAATGGAGGGGAAGCAGGGCAGGGAAATACCTTGCCCTCTCTGTTTTTCACAATGCCATTAGCACAGAAGAAACTTTTGCAATAATGTTAATTTAACTTAGCTGTTACATTTCTCTTCAATTAACTTGTACACTGTGAATTTCAAAGTAGTGTCCTCTACTGCACAAGGTTTAAGATGCAGGACTCAGGCTGGGAAGGCAACACCCTTAAGACTGTGTCCTTTAGATGATGTGTTCTGTTCCCAGTCTCCAAGTTGACAGCTTGCCCACAAATTTCCTGGTTTCACAAAGTCTGAATCTGTTTTCTCATTCTGCCCATTGTGGAAGGGCATGAAGTAAATAAGTTTTGGATTAATGGCCACTGTGGAAGTAAAGCTCTTGCCCTTTACTCACTCTTTTTCAACTGCTTTCTGCTATGACATCTTTTCCTCTCTTTCAGGTTTAGGCAACAGTTTCCCTTACCTGTGCTCTCTGAAATCATAATTTTCCTGACTACCTTTTTCTCCTTTTTTCCTTCCTTCTTGCTAAGTATTTAGACCTCAGGTAAAATCTTCTCTGAAACCTTCACCTTGTGAATGGACCTTGTCACATGAGATAGTGACACTACCCAAATCAACAGTTGTCAACCTATATGGAATCAGCATCAAAAGCAGTAGAGGTGTCCACTTCATGACTAGATTTGACAATTGTTTTCCATCAGCCAGAGATAACAGAGTCTCTGCAAACTGGATTGCAAGCTGGCAAGTGCACTGCAATGGCTATGGTGCTGCCTTCTGCTGTTCCTCATAAAGTATTGTCTCAGCTATCCCACCACCAAATCCTTCTTACTCCAGACACCTTTGGTCTCCTACCCCTTTGGACTTCATGGCCCTTGATCCCTGTTCCTCCCCACTCTCTCTGCTGCTCATGGCCTTTGATCTCTGTATCCAATGAGAAATATGTGCAAACTGCAGTTTTTCAAATGTCATTACTTTATATTTGTGTTGGCAGTATTTTCAGAGGAAAGACAAAAGCACAGATCTGACACACAACCTTCTGGATGTAGACTTGAGTTTTGCCTANCAGTGAGGAAGAGAAGGAAAACAAAGGAAATAAACAGTCATGAGGAGACAAATTCAGCTGGGATAAATCATTGTTGCCCCAGTAAGGTCAATATATCCAGACAATTTTTGTGTTCAATATGGTACTGTTTGGATTCAGCTGTGGTAGACCAATTGCATTTAAACCTACACCAAGTATTTTCAAAACTGACTGTAAGCAGAATATATGATACTTAGACCACAAAACTCCCTTAGTATCCTCATTTTTTGAATAATATAATTTCATCCATGCTGAAGCAGACATATGCTTGGACAAATGGGAATAATACCATCCCCAACCAAAACTTGAAAGAGCAGTCATCTCTGTCCCTGACACAAGGCAGTGAAGAATGGCACACACTGTCAGGACAGTCATACGTTTCTCTCCCTCCATTAAATTGTTTCCTGTGGCTTCCCTTTCCCTTTCCTTTTCTTTTGCCTTTCCCTTTCATTTTCCCTTTCACTTTCCTTTTCCCTTTCCCTCTTCTTTTCCCGTTCCATCTCTTCTCCTCTCTTGTCCTTACTTTTTCTCTCCATTGTCAGATATACCTTTTCACCTTTGTACATTGATCCAGATTCAGCTTTCTGCTGAGTTTTCTTTACTGACTAGGCAACACAAAGGGGTATTTTAATCACCTTCAGTTTACTGANCTACAGCTTCCCAAGAATGTGACTGTAAAATAATCATGACTATGGCTAATGTAACATTTTTATCCGTAGATTCATTCTCTGATTTTTTTAGTTGGAATTAGGAAAAAAAGTTGTAAAAAAAAGTTTGCTTTCCAAGAAGTATCAATTCAGTAGGTGATAAATCTGTTTCATCTAACTTCTGAAGTAATTTATTCAAGATCTTTCATACCAAGCTCTGAGTTAAGCATAGTATCAACATACCAGGCTTGCATTAGAGGGATGCATTCTGGCATGAGATGTTTTCAAAGAAAATTGAGTTGGTTGTCCAGGACACACAAAAAAGAATAAAACCCTTTTCCTGTGGCCATAGAGCANAAACTGGGAGCAACAGGAACAGTCCTATTGAAACTGGTTGTGATTTCTGCACATGCAATTACTCACACAAATGTACATTCATTTTATAATTACAATTTTACCCAGACATCTATAACCAACCATCTGCTTTAATGGGATAAAATCAGGAGACACTCCCAGCTGAATTAATATTTCAGTGTTTTTACAGAGCTGTTCTTGGAAATAAAGCCTGTTTTGCGAGAAACTGTTCCCAGGACTGAGCCTGTTATTTTTTTGTTGTATTTATGTCAAGAGAGCCCTCTAATGTAAAAAGATGTATGTTCTAAGTATCTACATAATGGCTTCCCTCCAAAAGGGCCATTACAGGCAGTAAAATAAATAGTACTCATTTAATTCCTTTTGTAAATATACACAGTTTGGGGACAATAATAACACAGAGAAAGTAAAGTAAACCACAGAAAACCACTGCATCCAAATGAGTTTATGAAACCAAGGGGACAAAAAAACCCCACAAGATAATGGAAAAGTATCTTGTGGTGAAGGCCCCCAGCTCAGCAAACTATTTAAGTGTATGCTTAATAGCAAAGGGACTTGGCATTGTCCTGGGTAACTTGCAAAATGAAGGCTTTAGTTATGTACAGACACATAAAACAAAAATTGCGACGACAACCCAGATGAATGTAGGATGTTCAAACCTCACAAAACTGGACAGTCCCGTATTTGACAGTCTAAGAAGCTTCTCTGCTCATCTGGTGATACCCCAAACCAGGAGTCTACAATGAACCACTTTTATCCACCATGACCAGCTCTTCCAGGGAATCAGTTTTTTGAGCAGCAGACTCTGTCCAACATCCATTCCTTTGTTCTTTGTTCAGTTTACAACTTTGTATTTGCTGTTGCAAAAAGCACATTGCTTGGCCAAGCCCAGTTTACCAGTGGATTCAGACCATTCCATGTCCATCACCTCTCTCCCATTATTTATCATTGCCCCAATATTACTGCCATCACCTTGCTTTATCAGATAAGATTTTATTCAAAGCATTGACAGAACTGTTAAATAGCAGTCTTAGCAAGCAGTTCGCCTGTCCAGTAATGATCTCTAATTTACAGGAATGTTTTCAGTTCTTCCCATTAGCAGCTTTTCATCAATTTAATGCATCCATGTTGATTTTCTACTTTTCTGTGTGGGACTAAGGCAAATTTTTTTACCAAAGCCTAACTCCATCAAAGGGACATTATTTCCCTTGTCAGCATGGTTTGTAGAGTCATCTAGTAAAGTTATGCACTTTAGTGTGACAAGATCTACTTCCAATAATCGTAGGTAGATTAGCATTAATTACATTACTGTCTTTTAATCCTTTATCAGTCAAATCCCAGATTGACTTTTCCATTATCTTCTCTGGAATCAATGTCATACTGAAAGAATTGTAATTATCCAAGTCACGCTATTTATCCTTTAAAAACCTTAGTGTATACATTTTCCTGAAATTTCATGGCCTTGCTAACCATCAGTTTTTAGGCATCTAAGAGTACTTTGGCTGGTCCAAAGTAAAAAGTCCTTTAAAATTCCTGCATGCAAGTTATCCACCTCTGTTCTTTTACAGTCCTTTAAATTTTAACTCTTTAGGAGTTGTAGTGAACACACACCTGTGCTGTCAGGTGAGCAGCACTACTGTAGTAACTACAAGACTCCTCCAGAGAGACTGGGCTTAGTTTACAGGCAGGAAAGGGAGACACTCCTTCAGAGTGCCAGCTATCCCAGCACATTGTCTGTCACAGGCCACAGGCCACACCAAGGATGTCCCAGCAAACTTTAGAGCTCCACTGGTACTTTCCTTCCAGGGCAAGACCCTTTCTTGACATGGAACAAATCTGTGCTCTGTTTTGATGTATGAAGCAGTCCACAGCCAGCTCACAAGAAAGTCACATTTCCCGGTTCAGGGAGAAATTTTGACTGAAACGGAGCTGTTGAAGGACACTCTGAAATCCAAGCTGTGTAATTTAGGGGTTGCTGAAGGATCAGATTGATGAATCCCTTATACTCTTTAGGAACGATTAGGGAGCAAGTGTCCACTGGGCAGAGCTGAGGGAACTAAAATTTCGTATTGTGTTACTCCAGCACAGGTTTTTTACTATACAGAAAACAAAGCAGGTCCAGACTCTGTAGAATTTCAGCAACAGTTTTGCTGAGAATAATTTCTTTTGTGCTTTTTTTTTTTTTTTGTGATAACACTATAATGTGACTCAAACAACTTTTTAAATTTTTTTTAACAATGACGTTAAAATAAGAAAAGTAAAGAAAGATTAATCCTTCATCTCCTCTAAATCATGTCCTAGTGCTCCAAGAACAAGTTTTGAAAAAGGACAGAAAGCCAAATACTATTAAACACTGAGCCAATATTATTTATGATGTTTTAATGGCATTACTACTACAACAGGTACCTAGTAAGTTTGTCTCACTGAATTAACAGTAGGGTAGTGGGAAAACCACCGGATACTTAATAAATACTAAGCATGACAGTATGAATTAGCAAAACATAAAAGGTTTGATTTACATTGTATAATAAAATCTTTTTACTTATCCTTTGAAATAATTTTTTGACACCCTGTTAATTTTTACTTCATAATTTATTAGACACACACTTTACAAATCCATAGTTCTCTTGGCCTTGCTGAAGTTGCATTTGATTGTGTCCAACTTATTCTTTTCTAACTTCAGGAAGAGGCCTGCATTCAGCACCCAATTTAACATAAGTGAAGAGGTATGTTCAGATAAACCAGTCACTCTGTCAGGGGATGTAGCCTATTCATTTCTACAGCACTCAGCTGATAGATTTTGCCCTCAAAGTGACTGAAAGACCATGAACCTGTCCCTTGGTTTGCACAGTATGCTGGACAATATACTACAATATAACTTCCCACTATTCCCCAGTCTCCCATTCCTGACATTCCTAGGTTGTAAGGTGAAGGTAAGTTCCAATATGCCACACATGTGGCACATCTGAAGAATTGAATAATTAAAGGCATCTTTAACAGAAGCTGAAAAGTGAAGGATGGATTTGAATATCTCCAGTAGAACCCTTTCTTCTTCCAAATATTAAACTCTCTGCATACTTCAGTACTTGGAGGACAACAAATCAACTCAATGGACTTGTTGCCTGTAGGACAAAATAGGAAAACCAATTTTATTTAAAGGTTTCAATGAAGTATATGTTGTTTTGCTGCTGTTGTCATTTGCTTGTGTTTGTGGGTTTTTTAATATGTCTCAAAGGTTTAACAAACTCTAAAGTATGAGATGACTTTGCAGTGAAAAATGATGCATTCAGAAAATGTCAAAAGCAGAATGTTTTGCTGCTGTCAAGCTCTTTCCTCAGGTTTGCAGGGGGTGACCATGTGTGATAAGGAGAGACAAGGTGGTTTAGAACATTTCATTTGCTTTGAGCAAAATGTTGTTGAACATGACAGATATCTGCTGATCTTGTTTTTAATAAATATTTGGGCAAACCCACAATTTTTTGACAGAAAATCATAATAATAGTAAATTGCAATTAACCCTAAGCAGCCTCCATACTCCCTTGTTCTGACACTGGTATTAAGGATCCCCAGAGCCAAATCCAGAGGTTTTACTGCTTCATGAGGGGATTAGACTCTGCTTGTTGTTGCTGTGAGCACAATCTCCCTGCATACAAGGTGCTGGGGAAGGGTATAAAACATACACTCAATCCTTTGCATTAGAAAAGTTTTCAGACCTTTCGCAATGCAGCATTTTCTAATAAATTGATGACATTTCCTACTCCGGGAGCACAGATGCCAGGAATCCTGCACAACTAACAGTTACAACTCTGAGCACAAATCCCAGCCATGTGTGCAAACTCATTTGGTTCACAGAAATATTTGTACAGTTTATGGACACACAAAGTTCCTGAGGCTTTTTAGTAACACTAAATACCTTGCTATTGTTTTCTTGTGGCATTGGGTAAGAATTACTAAATGAGTGCTTGGCTTAACTGTAATGGAAAACGGATATGAAAATAACAGGTAACTGCAATATAAAACAAGTGATTCAAAGCATCTCCATTAAAGCATCACCATAAGCATCAGAGGAATGGCTATGAAACAAGAGCACAGCACTTTCCTCCTTAGCTGCTCCTTTGTGAGAAAGGAAATGGATCAAGTAAAAGACAGAAAATCTATATCCATCTTTTTCTAAATGGCCTATTACATCAGAGTAACACCTTCATATCATATTAAAAATTTTATAGCTTAGCCTATTGGATTCACATGAATTTGATATCTAGTTCTACTCACTGAACACAATTCATTGTGGGCACAAAGTGCTGCAGCATACCTGGTGAGTCTGTATGAAGGCAGCCCTGCTACCCTGTTCCCCTTCACGCTCATGCCCTTCCATGGAGATTTCCAGCACATAGTGATCTTTGGAATTCAATTCAGTTATGAATTCAACTGAGTTAGGGTGTCTCTTCACTAGGGGTCAGTTTGTTCAGGGATGGCAGAGAGTGACAAGAGCAGGGGGTCAGTTGTGGTTCCCTGGACCTCTGCTGTGACGGAGACTGGGGAGGCATCAAGTGTCCAAGATGTGGTCACCAGTATTAGCAAGGAATGAGAAGCTCAATTCATTGTCTCCACTGGAATGTGAAATAATGTCCATGCTGGGATGTGGTGGCTGAAATTGTGGGCTGGGCATGGGGATAAAAGCTGTGTCCTGTGGGGGTCCCTAGACAGCCTATCACCCCTGTGGCACTCCCAGATCCCACAGGGACAAACCCTGCAAAGCTTCAGCTGCAGGAACACAAATGGTCTCAAATCATTGAGTTCAGACTTCAGAAAACAAGGTCCAAAACCAAACGCTTCATAGCTTAGATTTATTAAGACTGAAGAGAAAATCCTGCAGGAAACCGTGTTCTGTTCTCAGACACCATCCCAGAGGCAAGATAGGGTCTGGTTTTGGAGTAAATGAGTCACTGCGTGTGACTCAAATTGCATTAAATACAACTATTCTAGATTCATTGATAGCAAAACATTGGGTCTGGATGATGCATGGGAAGCCTCCTCTCCACCTCACATGTAAAGACATGATGGTGCAACATTCGTGACTTTTTCTGGTGCAATATAGGCTTAAAATAAACCCCATTTATAGGATTTTTCACATCATTTCACAATAAAAGAGTTCAATGCAGAAAAGGAGGACAAACAGGAATGCAGACTTCTTCAAAGCTATTCCTCATGCAGAAGTTGCTATCAGATTTGTAGCTGGGACATGGGGATTACTAAGCTCCCCATCCATTTCCCCCAAAGAGACACTCTAAACCTTCACACTGGGATCCTCACTCTGACTGAAGTACAAAATAATGCAAATTTCTCTCTTTACTGAGCAACAGAAGCAGTTCTGTTCAAATGATTCTAGCAGATACAACTCATCAGTGCTAGCCTTGGGGAGGTGATATGCAAAAGTTATAAAACATAACTCTAACATACCTCATTTTTGCTGGCAAAGCACCCTCTTGCAGGTGAGCTGTGTCATACTGGAAACTGTTAACTCCATAGCTCCCCACAGAAATCTTGCTATAGCCACTCACCATGACCCCCATAGAGCATTAATTTCTCCAGTGAAGAAACAGAGTCACAGGAGTATTAACGGCAAATACTAAAAAAATTTTACATAAAGAGCCTTTGACATAAAGAGTCTCCTTTCTGACTATAAGTTTGACTCCAGATGCACCTAGATATTTTTTATAAACATGACCCAAAAGAACTTAAATACTCAGAAACTCTGTGAGAGTCCTGCTCTCAGTGCACTGACAGGCTCTAACTCACCAGAGCAGCCTGTAATCATCTCTCTGTGAAATCTTCCTCTGCAACCTCTTCTCTCATTCCCCTATAAGTGTCTGACTGCCTGCATTGAAGATGATGCCATCTGTAATCTTGCATCAGATTCCTTTGAAATCAGCAAAGTTTTGAGACAGAGGTATAGGAAGTTTCCAGACTGCATGTGCATCCCATGGCAGCCTTGCTGTCACAATCACCTCTCCTTTGCTCACAGCATGACCCTGCTCTTGCTGTTCCCTGACATATAGATGCCAAAGCTAATTGGTACCAGTTACAATCTTTACTTCCAGCACTTCCTCTGATGCATGGAGACTGGAAGTGTAATAGTGAGAATAAAACCAGGGTGGTCTTTACAATGTGTCTGAGGCTGCCACAGAGAGACAATTTGTAAGAGAAGACTGATGATGTTCTTGCAAAAAAACCAAAAGTAGTATTTGACAGAGAAAGCAAGTGAAAGAGGATAAACTTCCTTGCAGGATCCGGTGAACAGCCGAAGCAATACCAGGAAATAACCAACCAGGGCCAGGGAAATGGTAGAGTAGCAACGCCCATTTTATCAGGCTGGTTTATCACAAAATTATGCTGCAGGAAAGTCCATGTCTGTGGCAGGGCACA
>WEIV01015497.1:93234-119428 GCA_013390005.1 Calyptomena viridis
AGCCAAGACACAGCAAGGAAGGCAGCAGTACCAGTCATGTAGTAGCCATGTGAGTAATAAAGACTGTTGTGCAGGGCTACAAACCTGCCCACAAAGCAGCAAACACTGCTCTCTGGGAGAAAAATTAATCCTTGTGGTACCATTTGTCCCCCCCTCTTAGAAGCCAATGTGCTGGCTTGTGGAAATGTATTACTCAATGCTGAGAAACAAAAATCTCTAGAGCACCGGTTTCTGCAACTTTACTTCTCCTCTTAAAATTCATGCTTGCCTCAGATCACCACTTCCAACAAAAATTTGTAACAAAAAAGCCAAGGCCAGAATCCCCTCCTTGTTTTGACTTTCCATATGCAGGCACAAAAACATCTGGAGCTTCTGATAGTGACACCACATCTCTTGATTTAATAAATTGATGTGACCAGAAACAGCATGTCCAGGCTAGCACACCAGATACACCAAAACAGATGACTAAATCAGAGGTTTATTGCTTATTTCACATAGGAAGGGCTTCTTTAATTCTCTCTCTGAGTCTTTCAGTCACATGGGTTTTGCAGCCTGATAGTGAAATGAATAATAATGGAACAGAGTCACAAACTGCTTTTGCCAGTGAATTTTGCTTGGCAAGTGCTGAAGTATCCTAACAGTGGGGAGCAGCACCAGCTGCTGAGACTGGTGGACAGACTGATCACCCTGATCAGAACATAGCAGGAGGACATAACTTGTTCATTTGTAATTCGGGACTGATACACCCCATTCTCCTCTGGAACATGTGGACTACAGAGCACACCTACCCTTCATCATCATTGGAATGCAAGGTGCATCTGCCTTAGATAAAAATCCCTGGAAAAAACACTTTTCATATTGTTTCTGCAGTTTTATGCAGAATGAAAAAATAATTTCCTTGGGCTTTTTTATGAAAGAAAAATGGTGGGATTTTTTGTATGGATCAGCAAGCAGAAGAGTTGCTCTTTTTTTCCCCCCCTGCTTACTGGTAGAATCAGTTTTATGTGTTTCTTAAACCTAGCTCTTCCTGGTCAGTCTCTATCCAGACAGAGACCTAACAAACACTGACATGTGTCTAAGGTATAAAGAGGAAACCAAATTGTGATCCCACTTTTGCCATAGTAAATCTAATCCAACTCCACTCATTTCAGTAGTTGCCACAGAAATGTCGTCTCCTGTTGCAAGAAATGGTAATGCAGGAGATACCAGTGGAGATTGCAATTGAGAGATTCTGCTGCTTCCTAAAATTTGTGATCCATTGGGCTGCAATATCCTGCAGGATATTTCTGTCTTTCATTAACTGCTGCTGCTAAACAAATTTATTCCAATTCTGTTCTCAACCACTGTGACTTCCCTGATTTCAACAGCACACAGACAATTTCTTTCAGCTAAGGATTTACCATTAGGACCACATAGCTGCATCATAAATTCAAAGTCTCCAAGCTTTCATATGTATGTATATCAGGAATCATTCATGGATTGATCATTTGGGGGAACTGTAGTTTTGCTGGTGAGGAACATATAGTTTGATCCAGATTTCAAACACCAACCAGCCTTAAGTACAATCAGCAATATGTTGGTGTGACAAGAACATCTGGATGTGGTGGCTGGATTCCCTTTGCCTCTCTACAAGTAGACATGGGCGTGTCACATAATTTTGCTTTGTAGCAGCATAATGGGAAAAATAATTTCTTTTCTTACAGCAGGATCAGATCTGGAGCTGAAAGCTTACAGCATTATTTTTTAAAGCTTTGTAGTAATTTATGACAAACCCAGCCAATAAATATGGCCTTTTCCTTCCTGGTATTTCCCTTCTCCCAAACGCCAGCCCTTTGTACAAACACTCACTTTAAACCCAGACTCCTTAACAATTACTCAATATTTAACCTGAATCCACTCAATTATTCATTTAAACAACATCTGCACATCAGTGTCAATAAAAAGCCCCAGAAAAGATGGAGAAAGAAAGTAAGCTGTTTGAAATCCTCATAAACCATGAAGAAGAAAATAAATGTTGGGGAAAAGGTGGCTCATCAATAAAGATCATCTTGTAGATCAAAAGCAGAAGTCACAGACATGAATGTATATTTTCAATTGTATAACTCCATTGTCTGCAAATAATGCATTGAGCCCAGTTGCAGAAATCCTACAGTCCAGCTGAAAGCTAATGGATTTGCACAGGAACAGCTAGACCTGAAGAACACCTATTACTAGTGATGATGAACTGGAAGGGGTTTCTAGCTTGACTTCCAGACTTGAGTTTGAATTTGGACTTGATATTTGGCAGAAATTAATAAAAGAATCTTTTACTTATGAGACAAATAAATGCACTGAGAAGTCTGTTCAACTCCATAGTTTCTTGGTGTGAATACTATCACTCGATACTAGGCCCTAAAATTTTGTATGATGGAAATCAATGATACAACATTTAAATCCACATTTTGCAGTAGACTGGATAAACTTATGCCCACCAACTTGTTTGCATTCTTAAGCATTACTATGTCAGGTGTGTATTGAAAACAAATTTAATAAGTGTGAGCATTTGTTTAGCTTCAGGGTCCTATTAAGTCTATCTCAGAGAACTGAGAAAATAGTCTAGACTCACTATTTTCCTTACTTGTTTCCTACTAGCAAAAATATATTTACACTCTTTAAATAAAGGAGACATTATTTTCATGGGACACCAAGATAGATTCTTTCAATTATTTTTACTGTTTTATCACAGACAGAAAGACTGAATGCTCCTTTGAAGTCAGTAGAAAATATCTTTGTTTTCCCGATGTTGTTCTGTTTTGTTTTGTAGTTTGATTGGTTGTGGGTTTCTGTTTTGTTTTGGGGTTTTTTTATTGTAAAGGCTTTTCTCGTACCTAGTAATCATTTTATTGACTGAAAACATTCTATACTGTCTTTCCTTGAGTCTAGGAGCAGAAAGCTGGTTTAACACTGATAGCTTCCTCTTAAAACAAATCAGAAATATATTGTTCCAGTCACCATTCACTGGAAAAATGAATTCTTTTTTTGGTGAGATGACACCTCCAGTGGCAGTTCTGGAAACCAGAATCTGAACATTACCAGATTGTGCAAGATTTGTTATTCTTTGATGTGTAACTCCTTAGCTGTGATCTTTGCCTCAGTATATTTTTGCCAGGTGCTCTAGAGGATGTCTGAACCCACAAAATATAGATGCCATTCAGAGGATGTTTATGAATACACTTGAGCAATATTGAATTATGGGAAATTTCTCCTAATGCTTAAAAAATTAAGAATGGGTCTTTGCTCCCCTCGTGTGAAACTGTTTCCTTTCTCTGTCTGATGGCATTAACATTGCTCTGTTTTCTGTCTCTGCTGCCCAAACCACTGGTCTCACACATTTACCAGCCATAATAACTGTGTCAGAGCTGCTCTCTCTGTATCTCAGTCACTGCCATGTAACATCAGTATTTATGCAGCATCACATATGCCATCTGGTACCCAGGTCCCCGGTAGGATTTACCCTCAGACCCACAAAAGTTGTTAAGTAAATAATTCCATCAAAATCAAGGACTATTAGATGGTTAATTCCTATCTGGACAATTGTAAGCCTTTGAGGGCCTTGGTCTTGGCCCACACACCAATGCCATTTGGAGTAACGAATATGTGCCTTGATTAATTTTTTAATGAGGCCAAAATTAAGGTTGTTTTATGATGGGAGTTAAATGTTATTTTTCCAAATAAGTCTGGTAAGAAGCTGATCTCTTTTAAAGGCTGTAAGTTCCCAGGGGCAGAATAATTAAATTTTCCAAAATACTTATCATAATTATGTTTTGTTCAGAGATTAGTTGAGCTATCCTCTTGGGATCAATTATGACTCATCCTAAACCCAGAAGCAAAAAAGTTTTTCGGTAAATCCTATTGAAATGACTACCAGCTGTTCCACACAATAAAATAGCTTTTTTCCCCCCATATTTTAACATGCTAGTGAAGTTATTAAAATGTTGCTATTGGTCATTCTTCAGCATTCTGCACAAAGCCTTTGAAGGTCAGTGTGACTTGCAATTAGAGGGTGGGATATGCAAAGGAGCTCTCAAAGAGAGACGATCCAGGTGCAGGAGTCTGTTTAATAAGAACATGTGGTTTGTGTGAGACAAATTAGTATTGCTCTGTATTTTCTGATGAAAAGAAGCATCAGGTTAGAAGGTTAGAACAGAGCAGCAGAAAAAATCAAAGGGCCTTATTCCAATTATCTCATCATTTACAACCTTCAGTAACTCCTGTGGAAGCAGTCTTCTCATGTCATGCTCCTGCAAAAAAAGACATCATATATTAATATTAACTTTAGCTTGAGAAGGCTGGTTTGGAGTCCTTATTCTCATCCTGTGTTTCTGTGGACAGCACAACTCTTGATTTCCAGTAACATCCTTAAAATCACATGTCAATGGTATCTAATACTTTAGCAATGGAATTCTAACTCCCTGTGATGCTGGAAAAATACCAACAGCTTTCATATAGAGCACAAACACCTTTTGTTCATGTTTAGAGGTGGTAGAAATCATCAGCATCTTATCTAAGCCTGCTACTCGGGACCAGTGAGTTACAATGCTCACAAGCCCATGGTCTCCTCTCTGTCTCCCAGCACAGGCCTTGCACAGGACAATGGATCCAAGCACATTTCACAATTCAATCCATGTAGCACAATGATATCCCAGGCTTTGTTTCTGAGGTTTTAAGGCTTTTATAGTTTTGGGAAAACTTCGTACATATCTGTTTGCTTTTGATATCTTCAGCATTTAAAATATAGACTTGAAGATGATTAGACAGGAAAAGGAAAGAGCAAGTAGCTCTGCCTCACTTCTCCAGCTTGGTAAATCTCTTTCAGTGGAAGTAAGGATCAAGTTAGAAATTTCACATCCTGGCCTACTGGCTGAAGGACACCAGGGTATGGCTGGTAATTTCACAGAAAAGTTAACCTTCATGCCCTGTATCATTCTGCATTCATCGCCCATCTTTCATGCTCTTTAACTGGTTTAGTGCACTTGATGAATAGTTAAATTTAAAATCAAAGGGTGTTTTAGGGGGAAGGGTATTTTCCATAGGGAGTAGTCTACCTGTGACCAGAAAAAGCAAATTCGGTTCTCAGGAATTATCTTCTCCCACTATAAAAAATACCCTTGTTTTTTATTCTTTGTGACAAATCTCCTTTCTGAATCAGTTAAACATCTGCTGAAAAGAGAGAGACTTTGGTGGGCAATCTTTTTTTGTGATACTTCACAAAAAAAAAGGATTGCTCTATCAGCTCCTACTGTGAGCATCATCAGCCAATCAGTAACGAAAGTAAATCAATTGCATGAACCAAACAGATCAATAAAAAATGGAGCAATTAATTTTGTTCAAGACACTTTACAGGATATCATTTGCCTAACAAGGAGCAAACACAATTACATCAATAATCTCTTAGGGTTAGAAAGATCTGCTATAAGAAATAATTTGAAGTGATTATAAATATTAGGTTTCTGAATTTACAAAAATGTAAGCATTAAAAAGTATGATCTCTCCTGTGAGAAAGCTATTTCTTCAACAACTGAAGAGTACTGTAAGCAGGAAAGAGAAAAAAATATCATTTGCATTACCCAAAATTCAAGCCAGACAGCTTAAGAGACAGTGTCCAGAATACATATGATTTATTAATCTTACCAACAAGAGAAAAGCATCATTTAGTCTTTACTGAAAGTAACTCTTATCAAAATTATTTCTATCTCCATAGAGCACAGGCCACCATGTTTCAAATAGTCACCTGTCTGCAGATGGCCTTGTCCAGCCTGGGAAATCCTTATGTCAGAGGGTTTCCTCATGGGAAAAAACTTAAGCTCACAAAATCAGCAGCAAAATTAAGGGCTGTGTGGAGATGGATGCTGTTATCACACCATGTGTCTGCTGTAGCCTTGTCTCTGAAGGACACCAAAGACCCTGAGACTCTTCAGAACTACACAGCTGCAGCAGCTGATTGACAGGATATCTGTAGGAATTTATTCAGTCTAATTTTTCAAGCAGAGATACATGCCAAACTGACAGTCCCTTCCCCCAGAGCAGTACCTGGTTATTTTACTTTATATGGATTGCACAAGCACATAAGCATTTGGTCAATTCACAAAGCCACCTGCACTAGGTCTGCGAGTGATTGCATACAGGCCTGGCTGCACACAGACTTGATATAAAAATGCAACATAAGCTACTAAAGAAGGGTGAGTCAAACTGAAAGCACATTGCCATGAGCCTCAGAAGTCATAGAACAGAATCACAGACTGATTTACATTGGAAGGGACCTTGAAGATCATCCAGGTCCAACAGCCCTGCCATGGGCAGGGACACCTTTCACCAGACCAAGTTGCTCCAAGGCCCATCCAGCCTGGCCTTCCAGAGATGAGGCATCCATAATTTCTCGGAGCAACCTGTTCCAGTGCCTCATGACCCTCACAGTAAAGAATTTCTTCCTAATATCTAATCTAAACTTATTCTCTCTCCATTTAAATCCATTCCCCATTGTTCTATCACAACACACCCTTGTAAAGGTCCTTCTCCAGTTTTCTTGTAGGCACCTTCAGGTGCTCAATGTCCCTCACTTATTTGGGACAAAGTTGGAATGGAGCATCTCTCCCCTCTTCACTGTTTTCTTGGCCAGCACCATTCCCTTAGAAATTTTTGAGGCTTCCTTTCTCTAGGAAAGGGCTGAAAAATGCTGGAAAGGCCTGAAAAATGTGAAAGTCAATAAAACTAGCTACACAACTGAAAGGATGGAAAGCCTGGGAGCGTGACTTAAAACCAATTAAATGCAAGACTAATGAGCAGGCTGCCTGTTGTACATCAGAGGACTAATGAAGGTCTGAACAAAACACCTGCATATGATATTTGTATGAAGGAGGATGAGTAGACTGGAAAAATGTTCAAATACAACATTTAAAGATAAATGGCATGAATTGAATACTTGGTCTTCTAAAGACTGGAGCTAGTCGGTGTGCTAGGAGTACAGATAAAGCCATTAAGCAATAAAAATAGGCACAGCAGATGCTTAATGAGAACCACTGGGGTGATTTTCTCATTGCTACATAATGTATAAACAAATGGTCAAACACATACAAAGAGGAACTCTATCTTCAGTACTTTGAGTTTGGGATTTTGGGAACTCAGACTCATCCATATAATCTCTCAGCAGCAGTAAAACCATGGATCAGAAGGCTATGAATTGTAGAATGTGCTAAATCTAGTTTTGCACTGAGCTACAGAACCAGGCAAAGTCATATGAGTTGGTCTGAAGAAGTAATGTAATCGTGGGCTCTTGCAGTCACTATGTAGCCCAGTATAATCTGGAGAAAGCAGTAAAACTGGGATTTCTAACACCCTAAGCAAGGGTTCTTATCATAGTTATATCCCAAGCTGAGTTTAGGGTCTTGGGACAAGGTCTGAGCATGCAACATGCACCTGACCTGCTCCTTTGTGGTGAAAAAATCTGCAGAGAAGACAGCACTGGAGCTTGTACACAGATGAGGGAAAGAGGGAGGCAGGACCTCAGGGTACACAGAAGGATACAGCTGATATTCAACTCAGGCACTGCCACCAGTGCATTTAAAACAGCATTTAGCACTAGTGCCTGGTGCTAAATGCTGTTTAGGGCAGAACTCCTCTGAAATTAAATACTAAAAAAATAAAGGCCCATCCTGAAATTAGTGAAAAACACCTAAGATGTTCTAGATGAAAAGTTTCCCCAAAACCAACTCTGTCTTAGAGTACTGTGATACCACCTTGACATATGTGGGGGGTCTCTTTACAGATGTCTTGCTCGTGATTTTGTTTATGCTGGTACTATACTCTGTCATTTTGGTGGGATTGTTTCTGATCCAGGCAGGATAAATGAGAAAAAGAGTTTGGGTGTTGAGTAACAGGTATTTCTAAGTCTAGGACTGTGACCGTGAAGGTAACTATAGTGGAACGGAAAGAAGAAACAAGCAGGATAATAAAGAGAAGCAGGGGACACTCATGTGCACTGGAGCATTCCCACCACGCTAAAGAGGACTGATGTGTCTGGTATATATCAGTGACTCAGTTAAGAAATGGCTGCACAAACAAACAGGCAAACAGAAAACCTGTCAGGAGACTGTCAGGGCCAGTGCATACAGCTGACAGTGAAAAATCCAAAGAAAACACACAAAAACGAAAAAACCCATTAAAGTAGCACGAGAAGATAAGAGGGGGAAATTAGCCAGGCACCAAAGAGCATCCCATTAGAGTGAAATTTGGTGTTAACAACCGCTACTTACAGTCATCATATGGCCTTAATGAACAATTTGTCTTTGCCAAAGCCTGCTGTCCCTACTGCAAGTCACCACGTTTGATGTCCTTTTAATGATCCATGTGTTTCATTTGTAACAACCCAATTAACAATCAGGCTCCAATAGCTCTAATTATCATCTACTGTTAATATTGTTTCTGTACAGTAGGGAGTTTGTTAAGCTGCACTTTGCACAACTGAGATTTTCTAACTCAAAGACCTGCTCAGCTTGCTAAACTTGAGAAGGGGAACGAACTGGTAAGGACGAGAAAAATATAACTACAGAGAAATGCCACTGAGCTGCAGTAATTCACCCTTTTAGGCCAAATTCTTAGCTGCAAAGAGTGTATTATGTGCATATGATACAGGGTCTGCAAGAGCCTACAGGCTGATGAGCAGCATTTGGAGATATTCTGGAAGAGAAACACTGTGTGCTGCTTTATTTGCCACTATTCTGACAGAGGAGCACATACTGCTGGGTCATTGCAGCTGAGCATCACTTCTTCCATCCTACAAGTCAACATGCTTCAAGCAATCAAAATCAGGGAAAAACTGCTGTCCCAGACACACAGTGGGCCCAAGTGTGCATGGCTCTGAACAGACCAAATTAAGGGGATTGGTGTTGCATTGTGAACCCGCTTAATGTGCTCTGAGCTGTGCAAAGTGGGTTCTTTCACCCTGTGCTATGCAGGAGTGACACAATGCACTGGAGTCGTGCTCCTCTCTGCTGAGGCAATTACAGGATGGACTTGGAGATGGGAGATGATTTCCTGAGGCTGCTGCTTCTCCAATGCCTCAGTTATCCTGCTTGTGTTAATGTCATGGAAGTGGCTACAGTGTGGTCCATAATGTGCCATTTGATGTTTTGATCTTTCTGAAGTGCATTACTCCATGCTACTTGGCAGTCCCTCATGAAGAGTGCATGAAAATAGTGAGGTGTACAAAATGGATTTCAGTGCCCTACATAGGCCAATGCAGAGGTGGTAGGAAAACACTCATTTGAGGGGAAAGCTAGAAAGTCTGGCTGTTTATAACCCGTCTGCTAGAACTACATCATATAAACGAAACCAAACAAAACAAAAAACCAAAACCAAACAAACCAATCCCAAACAACAAAAAAAACACAAATTCCAGCAGCTCATGTCCTCTTTACATATTTGCAATCACTTATGCTGTTCACTGATGCAAAGGACAAAATTATAACTTGATGATGGACCACATTATAGCCACATGGACTGATTGCTTACCCACTAACAATGCCCTTTGGGGGTCCTTAGAGGTCCACAATAAATAGGAAATGAACAATATTAGAGCATCCTTTGTATCACCTTGTTATCTCCTTTGAATCTAATCCAGTTTGAGGCAGCAGACTCTCAACTGTACCTTTCAATCTTTTTTATTTAAAAGATTTAACTCTATGTTTAGTTTTGTTATACCCTTGATGGTGTAAAAATAAATTAGGATGTTTGTAATGTCAGACTGTAGATGCTGAAAGAACAGATCAGTCCAACATCAGCCTTCTTTTCATCCTCCTTGTAGATTCATGTTCCTTGATTTTCTGCATAAATTGGCAATATATTTCTACACTGTGTAGCCTTGCATAGCTAGCAACCTGGAAAACAGCAAACTGACTTTCTATTTATAAGAAACAAATACCGGCACCTATTTTTTCCTTCCTTTTTTTTTCTTTTTTCTTTTTAACAGGTTATTTTTATTTTTGCATAAAAATAGACAGAAAAAAACATTCAGAAAATCCTTGAGATTCATAAAGATTGAGACTAGGTTAACTCAGAAAAAAAATCTGTATATGAACAGAAAAACGAAATGGAAGATAAGTCACAAATGTCCCTTCTGACAGTACTCATCTATATTTAAGGACAATATACAAAAGAAATCATGATGGACTAATGATTTTACTTATGTAATTAAAGCAGGAAGGTGTAAATCCTCAGTAAACTGATGCAAATTATGTGTGGAGCTAATGACTGGTGAATCTAAAATAATGCACAGAGGTAAGTGAAACAAGGCTGCCCAAAATCACCAAAACCTTCCTTCTGGTACCCTACAGAGGTCTTTCAGAAAGTTTCTGGATTTCTGGAAAGCGTGTAAGGTTTTCCTATTATAGCAATGTGTAAGATGAATTTTACTAAGCCTAGCAGTTTTTAGCCTTAATGGCAGAAATAATTTTCCAGAAAAGACAGAGGAAGAAAGGAGGATGTAGAAAGGGACTGATTAACAGCTGCTCTTAGCCAAGATCAAACAATCTAATAAAATTAAGTATCTTTGCAAGAACAAAATAAGATCCAGAAAACTAGACCCTATTTGATTCAAGTAATACAGATGTTGTAGCCAATAAAAGTTTATGTGGAAACCTAATCCTCTAAAATGATAAAAATTAATTTCACTCAGAATAGTTACAAGGTTACCAAATTACATTTCTTTTTTTTAACTTTCTTTTAATATCAGTTGCATTTCATAGATCCTGTGACAGATCTCAGTGTAGCAGTTGATTTTCCACAATGTAAAATGCTGAATTTCCACATCTCACCAGAAATCAGGTATCAGCCCAAAGAGAATAAGTTACATGAATAAAAATTTATTACTATTATCATCATCATTATTTCTCTTCTGATATTTTTAAGACCCTTTACTGCTATTCCAAGACCTGGACCTGCACCAGCATGTCAGGAAGATGTTTCATGTATTTCAAGATTTAATCATGTAGTTGATTGGCTTATTTTATATTTGGTGGATAGACAGGGAGAAAGTGCTTTTCTGCACTAAGTGTAGTGTCTTTACAGGAGGTTTCACAACCCCCCATCTTCATATATCTGACCTATATGTTCAATGGAAAGAAATAGGCACTTCTGGGGGTTTCTCTTAACTCAGATGTCTGCTTTTAGGAGGTGAGTCATGTCTTTGCACTGTCTGCTTGTCTCCACTGATATTAAGGCAAACTGAGTCACTGGGTCAAATGTAAATTTGATCAGACTGTCTGTCCACCCCTGCTAAATGCACCAAAATGGTAATGTCAAAAAAAATTACTGTTCCTCTAAATTACATATCCTTCCTTTTCATCCTCATTTCCTGTCTGAACAAGCTCCCCCCAGGGCTGTCATGTTGTTGCAGGAGAAAGTTAAGTTAGCAAGTTGGTTCTCCACAGTAGAAAGTTAATGCTATTCTCAAAAGAGCAGTGTTCATCCACAGGTTTGGTGTGTCACCAAAACATTTTCTAAATGTTTTTTTCTGTCTTTTTTTTGTCTATTTTTATGCAAAAATAAAAATCCAAGTTATACGAGCTGGATGTGGGGCAAACAGAACTTGCTGCAGAGAATCATAGAATCACAGAATCATTTGGTTTGGAAAAGATGTCCAAGATCAACAAGTCCAATCAAAGTATAGATACATCCTATAGCTCAGGTTGCCCAAAAGGCACACAGTTTGTGTCACACAAACATGCCCTGGACCAGCCTCCTTTCCCTACTTTCTCCATCTCTGCCTCTGGACCAAGTAACGAAGAGTCACATGATAGGAAAAGGATGGGAAAGAGGAAAGTTTTGGCATGGAGCCACATCCTCAAACCTGTGTTCTGGCAGGGTCCCTGCAAACATGGGCACTCCCAGGGGGATAGTTTCTGGGTTTGTGCCACGGCCACTTGTTTACTCTGGTAGGAGAAAGCAGAGGAGACACAAGCTATGATGTTCCCTGTTCTGCACCTGCCTTCTTTCTATAAAACATGACTCAGCCTCCAATTTGATTTTCTAAGTTCAGTGAATCAAAGTATGATTTATAGACCAATAATACAGTATGAAAAGCATTCTCATCTCCTGCAGTATGCACAGTAATTGATGTTGATGCCAGTTGACTGGAAGATGAAGGTGAAGATGGGAAAATTCAGAAAGCCTGGCCCAAAATCCTTTAAAGTTATTTCTACTCTCTGCAGAGGGCTTTGGACTCTCTGTGAACCCTTTGGAGAGCTCAAAGTTGTCAGCACTGTGTTATTACTAAAATGTATTTTTTTAATTTAAAAAGTGAGTGGCTGATTTATGCTGGTTTTGCTTTATTTACAGAGGGCATCATACTGGCCAGGTGATTTCTCTATTGCCAGTGACAAACTATGGAAGATTTGAGTTGTGTTAGTATTCCATGAGTTTGATGCAAAGCAGAATTTGATCCCAGCAGTATGCAGCCCACAGCCACATCCCATGTAATCCTCTCTCAGTTGTTGTTTCTTGTCATCTTTTATATATACACATCAAATGTATGTTCTTCTCCACCACAATAAATAATTTAGGCTGAAATAGTTAGTCTACTGAGAATTTTTGCTGATTTATAGTCTATACTTGTCCACACTATAGATTTAAATGGATCCATCTACTGCTGTAGCTGTGCAACTGCAGATCCATTTGGATGTACTCTTTGGCAATCAACCACAATTTGCAGCATAATATCCTTGCCTGCTTTCCAACAGAGGTAATTCCCACTGGTTGAAGTGGAAATTTTGGCTGTCACAATAAAGATGTGTAATTGTGCAGTTATACCAGTTGGTGAAGGGGGGAGATGTGAGGTGTGGGCAGAACTGTAGCATGTACAGTTCCTTTTGGAGTCTAACTTCGCTCATGAATGAACTGGCATGAGAATATATGCAAATGAGCTGGAGTTGTCAAGAAGGAAATACATTAGAAAATCTCCTACTTTGCTGGAAAATTGACTAGAACACCAGAGGGGAGGACTTAGACTGGCAGTTCAACATAGCAATAATTATGAAACCTACAGCTCAGAAATTTCCTAAACTGTTGACTAAGAGAAGAAAAGGGCTACATACATCAGGACAGCTCTTTTTACAATTTATGTTGGTCTCCTAAGTGTTTCCTGAATTTCAGCACCTATCAAATGTCAGCCACAGAATGAAGTGCCAGACAAACTTTTGGTTTGACCAGTGTTGTCATTCTTATACACAGTAGTATAAGTAGAACTAACAGATTCAGGTCAAGTACTTCAAAATGACTAAGAGCCCTTTTCCTGCAATATAAAATTGCCCTAAAGCCTCAGTCTTGTCCTTATAAGAGCATTTTGCTCTGGCTTTTATTTCAAACAATTAAATATTCAGGCTTTAAGGTCTATTTCACATGGTTCAGGGTTAGAAAGATGCAAAAATTTTCCATATTATTTGCAGAGCCTGAATGCTGATTCACTGCTGATGGATTTTGGATTAAGCCCACTCTGTTTCATCTCATCCTAAGTGTTAAGGTGTGGGGTATACATTTTTCTATGGAGATAATATCACTTTCCATCTATTAAAGGGTGACCTTACATGTCTTACCTAGAACAGATGACTTATTTTATACAGCTAAAATTGAGATGAGTCCCCCACTGCAGTGCTCTGTTTAGAACTGTGATGAAATCAGTGACCAAAATATCTGGGGAAAATACTCAGAGGAAAAAAGAAACATTCATTGCAGTGACAGACTAAGAAAAAGTAGAAAACAAACCGCAAACAAATATATATTGATTATAAAAAAAACCCAAAACAAAAACCAAACAAAAAAAACAAATTAAAAAAAAAAACACAGAAACCCAACAACAATAAAAAAACACCAACTGCTGTAAGAGAATGTGTTTGTCAGATTTAGGATAGTCAAGTTTTTCAGAGTAACAGAAGGAAAATTATCCACCATCAAACCGTATCTGAGTTTCCCTTCTTTAGGAAGATTACTCTTGAGAACTCCCATGTCCTCTTTTTCTTTCACTCACAAATCTCTTTTTTCTTTCTGTCAGTTTTACCCAAATTGCTCTCTACAACTCCTTGACTAAATTTAGACTGGATTCCTTCACACATTGTGTTATCATCTTCAGATAGCTATTCTGTTATGTCCAAAACAGTGTTCACCTGGAAAACAGATGTATATAGATAGGCAGATCTAGAGATAAATATAAATATTTAAAGATCACCTCTTCGTATTTCTTATACCCTGTTTAATTGTAGCTGGTATGAACAGGCTCACACATTTGGATCATGATTCAGAGCTGATTTAACTCAATGAAAAGCTCACACTGACTTAAACAGATATTAGATCACGCTCACAGAGAGGGTAATAGAGCTTTCAGCAGAGAAAATCAAAGTGTAATAATACACTAGCTTAGTGTATAATCATGTCTTCATCCAATAGAGAGCCTCGGTGTCTATAACAGTCCACTGGTTTCTTAAGCTAAAAGACTTAATTTTTTGGCTCATATCTTGCTCTTCTTGTATTGAAGGTCATGGATTTACTTCCCACAATAGCTACAAAGTCATGGATTCACTTCCCACCAGTAGTTGCAATGTTTGAAGGGAGGCAGCTGTATCTGAGTATGGAGGCAGCTGAAGAACAATGTGAACTCTGGCTTTTAGAGGCATTTGTAAAAAGGAATAATATCTACTACATCAATTTAGTTCCTGAATTCTCCAATCATGTATTCTTCCTCTAATCCTCAGCTTCAGAGACTATAAACCCCAGGTTTTTTACTGACAGCATATGTAGGTGGCACATAACTCTAAGTTTGCTCATAGAGGTAGCTCGTTGAGCACTGAAGTTTGTGATATCAAAATATATGTAACTCTGGTTATTGCAGAAGGGATATCTCTATAACTAAACTGAAAAATGTCAGGCAATGTCCCTAGAGTTTGAAGTGCTGTCCGTCCTGATACAGTGAAAGGACTTCGAAGGGCAGCTTTGACCAATATCTCCCAGAATCCCACAAGATTGCTGGGCAAAATTGACCATTCCCACTAGATCATGTTGGAATGTAAGAGAACCTGACAATACGCATATGGAGTGTTTGGTGCCACATGAAGGTTATGTCGGTGCCAGGCAAGTTTAATTCCTCAAAATCGTTGCAGAAAAAGGGTCTAAATCTGTCTCCTGGCATCTTCATCCAGCCCAGAGGAAGAGTCCTGTTGTAAAGGTGGTATCACTGCATTTTGAAGAGTGGCTAAAGGGAAGAATATTGCAATTGCTGATCTACATTTCCTGTATTATAAACACTAGTCTCAGGAGGTTTTGACCAAAGGGTTGATTGCAATGATAATACAGAAAAAAAAAGAGATTGATATCAGAATATCTCTGCCTAATGGACACTTTTTCACCTGACATGTATCTTTGGTCTGTAGTGTAGGATGTAAAAAGAAAAGCTAATAAGCTACTGATTCAGCTGTTGATAATGTCCTATCCACTCTGTACAAAAATGACTCATGTAGAGCTTTTCCAGCTCATAACTGGGTGAAAAACTATTGACTATAATAAGGAACTATTCAGAAAGAAGATAACAAAGCAAAAGTATACAGAACCTACATCCGTGAAAGTTCTCTCTCTTGTATTGTCTGTTACTGGAAGAGACAGAAATAACAATACCAAAAGACATAAAATTAATTTCAGAACTCAGATAAAAGCCATATAGAGAAGCTAATCAACTTTGGCAGTCTTTCATCTGCTGCAATACACCACAAGTATTCTCCTGCAGGCTTCTTACGTAAGAGATAAATGGGAGTTTGAGACAAGAAATTCTCTCTAATTATAGATTCTGCCATGTACAAGTTGCCAGGATCAGCAGGAACATATTCCCAATCCATCATCATCTCCACCTTGCCTTTTTCTACGTTTCTCTTGTAACGTTTTCCATTCCTTTCACAGACTCCTACACTCAAGCTTTCATTTCTAAGCAGGCAGGTGTAGGAATGCAGATGCTACCTTGATTTAGCCATAATCTCATTTTCAAGATGTCTTCTGTCAAAACTGTCAAGAACCATGACTGTCAACACCATCTTCTGGTGTTGTCTCCACTCCATTCCACTGTCCATCAGTGAAAAAGCTCTTCATGCACACTGCAGGCCTATAATGGCAGAAAAACCCCATCCCTTCAAAGTACTATATCCTTTTACTCTGGTGAGTGACTACCATATGGTAGGTTATAAAATGGAGAACATGTTCAGCCATAGCTATTACAAAGCCAGAGCTTCTCCATTTCAGTTCTCAATTTCTCACATTAGCACTTTATAATAAGTATATGAAATACCTGACTCCCCCAGATAGGACTATGAGCAAAAATTATAAATATTATGATTAACCTGATCCACAAAGAAAATACATAGACTTTTCAGTCAGTAGTGATTTCAGTTTGGCTTTCCAGAGGCAGCTTCTCCTCCTTTTCTTGACCTATACATCATAGCATAACAACTCAAAATTAAAATATTACTATCATAGTTATGGCATAATATTATAGATAATCATGGTATTGTAACTGAAAATATGCAAAAAGTTTGATTCTGTTATCACGGTTTTGATTTAGCTGTTCCACACACCTCAACAATAGCATCACTGACTCATACAATGAACCCAGCTTTACACCATTTCACTTCTCACAGTGCCATATTATAAAAAAGTCTTCCTGCTTTGCTTCACAAAGTCTATGTGTGTGGTTTAAACATCCACAGAAAGGATGTCAGCTGCCAAACTAATACCTGAGTGTCTCTTTATGGTCATCAAGAAGCATTAGATGCTTCAAGGATGTTATTCATTTAAATTATTTTAGGATGAGAAGAATAACACCCCGTGAGTCCCACGTTTTGACTCTGGTGTCTGTAAAGAAAGGCAAGGATGATGAGTTCAACTTTAGCCATCTATGCAACTCCTGTGCACAGTCTTGCTGTTTTTAGCTTTAGCTAAAGAATACTGATTTCATTCAGGATGTCACACAAAATTTGAAATACAATTCAAGCGGCTGAGATTGTCCAGCAGGCTTAACAAACTGCCTTCCTCGTACCTTCTTAACTGCCATTTCCTTCCAGCTTAAACTTTTAAATAATCAAAGTTATGTGGCCAATACATGACATAATGTAAGCTAATGACATACTCAATTCTCCCCTAAGAAAACAGTTTACTAAATGGCAAACCCTAGTGAGTTCATTTCCTGACATGTCAGATTCAGAGATCTGATTTTAAAAAAGCACTTGATTTGTATAAGGTTTGTGATAATTACAAAAAGCATATTCTTTGCAGTGATGAGGCTTTGTTGGAACTGCTGTTTAGGAACAGAAATAACTAACCAAGACAAATCAATAAATGCAAAGGAGAAGAGTGAACAAATACTACCTGAATCAAATTATTTTGTCTCGTTAGTGTGTTACAGCACAGAGAAAAATCAGCACTTCCAAATCAGAAAATCAGCTGTGCCAGTTCCAGCAAGGAGCCATTACATTTTTCTGCTAATGCTTCCAGAATTTGTGCCCACACCCGAGGGGCACTGAATGCCTCTGGCTCCCCCAAAGCCAGCCAAAGCAACAGATGCTCACACCACCACTAGACTAGGAATTTACCATTCCTGATGTTCAGCTTAGAGACTCCAGAAAACTGTATCTCTGTCGTGGCTAAAGACCACACAGCCCCTCAGTCCTTCCCTCACGCAGTGGGATGGGGGACAGAAGAAGAAGGGAAAATAATATTTATCAGTAATAACAATAAAATAAGTAGAATATACAAAACAAGTGATGCACAATGCAATTACTCTCTACCCACCAACCAATACCCAGCCAGTTCCTAAGCAGCAGCCTCTGGCCAGTTTTCCCTCCAGTTCATATACTGCGTATGAAGTCATATGGTATGGAATATCCCTTTGGCCAGCTGGGGTCAGCTGTCCTGGCTGTGTCCCCTCCCAGCTTTTTGTGTCCCCTCAGCCTCCTCACTGGCACAAGAAGCTGGAAAGACCTTGATTTAGAATAAGGACTGCTCAGCAACAACTCAAACATCAGAGTGTCATCAGCATTATTCATATCCTAAATTCAAAATGCAGAACTGTACCAGATACTAGGAAGAAAATTAACTCCATCTCAACTAAAACCAAGACAATCTCATAGCACCTTTTTCCTTCCTTCTCTGATTATAATAAGCCGTATTTGTTGTTAAGTAAAAACTACTAATTCATATTGTTTGAAAAAAAGGAAGTATATATTCTTGATTTTGCTGAATTCTGGTTAATTTAATCACTAAATAGTCTTCATTAGGTTTACCTAATGGTTCATTAGGATTACCCACCATAGCCAACCATGGAGCAAGAGCATTTCTCTTTTCTCTGAAAATTTGGCTATGCTTGTTCTTAGGACAATGAGTTAAGAAAAGTAACAGAAACAGGATGAACCTGTGAAAAAACATTGACAGGAATCTTTTTTCAGCCACTTACTCTGACTGTCAAGGGATCCCTCTGGAATATACTCAGAAAGTTCCCTTAATGATGATAACTTATGAGAGACTGTAATAATAGAAAACTAATAAGCAGAAGATACCGAAGCCAGTGATTACTAAACAAGAACTTTTGATTAATACTGACTGAATTATTTATTACAAAAGATTCACTCATATTATTGCAAAACCTTCTATAAAGCCACAGGCAGTAAATTCATTTATCTATTACATTTTAAAAGTACTTCAGTATACATACTTCTTATAGCAAACATAAGATCAAACACAGGAAGATCAACAACAACATAAACACAAGCTGAAAAAATGAGAGGACTGCTTTCAAAACAAAAAGAATACATTTCTGTTTAATTATTCAGCAAAATTATGTAAAACTACAAGAACAATGGAATAATTTTTAATGTTTCCATTAACAAGCAGCATGTCTTTGTTCTGATCAGGTTTACAGTAATAAGAGTTGGACTGTGCTTCAAATGGCTCTTAAAAAAAAAAGTTCAGATCAGCCTCAGAGAAAAATCAGAAAGAGAATTTGGTCTTCTTGAAATGAACAAGTAAAACAGGTCTTGCAAAGCAAGGAGGGGAGATGGTCAATTCAGTGGTGCCAAGTAACAAGGATATCTGCAGTGTCACCTGCTCCACAGGCTCTTGGGTACATCAGCTCACCATGCCTATGGCTGGATCTGATCTGACATGGACAGAACACTTGGAATAATGCTGGCTGTTCAACCCCACACCCCCTCCAGGGTGCTGAACCCCCAGGGATGGGCCAAAACAGCCTCGTTTGAACATTCAGCATCTGAGCATCTCCCTTACACCACAAGCATCGCAGCATGCAGGAGCCTTCTGGTCACATCCCCAGCATGGCAGGGATGAAGGACACTCATCAGGAACATCCTGACAGTGACTCTCTGTGAAGAACATGGGGTTTTACAGCACCTGAAAATTGAAGCAGTAATTTAAAGCACCAAGAATTATCCTGGAAGCTTATCAATTTCCCTTACATCTATTCAAGGTGTAGGATGGGGCTTAGCTTGTACAGTCTGAGAAATAATGAAATTTATTAGAACTTGCTTGGATATTTCTTGTCTGCTGCATGTTTGTTGAGATGAGTAGTGATTCAGACAATACATATAATTTAGTCCATCCCAAAAAGAAAATTATAGCAGTTCAGGAGGATTTTTTAAGCTTGTTTGTAAGTTGTGCAGAATAGATTTTCTGCACAAAATCAGTTCAAAAAAAATTATATGCTGTTTAGCCAGCAGAAAGAAAATGATCTACCAGATATTGGCTGAACCACTCAAGCCAGAGCCAGGATCCCCCACTCACTGACCATCAATTCTGAACTGTAGAAAAAAGGTGCTGCCAATTTTTTATCACGCCTCTCTCTTCTGCTACAAGTATCAGGTACATAAAGGCATTTAAACAAGCAGGTGTTGGCTCCAGCACAAATATACAGTGTATATGCTGTGCTCCAGTCTCAAGGAAACTCTTGTTTTTCTTCACTATACTTCCAAACCATCAGATAAAAAATATTTCATGCTTGAACTGAGTCAGTCCGAACACTGATGAAATGCCAAAACCAGTAAATTTTTTGAAACATTGCCCAAGGCAAGAGCCTGGCCAAAAACTGACCATGGTTGATTTTGTTACTGTTGAGTACAATCAGAACCCAAACCTATTGCAATGTGGGTGGAAGTATTTGGTTTGCTTTGTTATATGATGGGAATAGCACTGCTGGATTTTTAGGAAAGTACCCAAAAGCACAGTAATGACTCCATCCTTAATTGTTGCTTTTTTTTTAACTTGTCATTTGCTATCTAATTTTTAATTTGCAGCTATTAATCTGTAATCTTTGCAGCTCATCTGCCACCTTGTGGCCCTGCTACAGACTTTTCTTGGAGCTGGAAGGGGAGAATGGACAAAACCACAGCAAAACCTCTGCATCTGCTCTGCACTTGCCAGCCTGCACTATTATTAGCCTGATTAGCTTTTCATTACACAGTATGAAAGATTAGAAATCTAAATATAAAACAGCAGGCCACATCCGTAAACTCTGAATATATGTTGGTCTAATATGTAGCATGTTTGTATATGTGAGAATAGAATCAGTTGCATCTATTCAATCATATACATGAAATCCTGCATATATACATATACATCTCTCTCTCACATATGATGACATATAAATTGACAAAATTATAGAAAATTAGGCTGAAAAAGACCTTGTGATCTCACCTAGTCAGTATTCTTCTGCAAAGCTGAATCAGATATAACAGATCATTCTTGGCAAGTATCAAAGCTTTTCACAAAAACTTCAAACAGCAGAGATTGCCCAGCCTCTCGAATAAACTGTTCAAGTGACGACTGTATTTCTTCTAGGCAGCTCTTCTCTGTATTTAAGCTAAACCATTGGATTGAATCCCATCACTTTCTGCTCAATGTAGACAGAAAACATAGTTTATTCCTTCCTTTCACATACAGAGAAAACATTAATGAATTTATATCAGTTCTAACTTTCTCTGATATTAACTGATTCTAATAAGGATAAGTGGTGGATATTTACATTTGAATTATCTGGGCTTGAATCATTCACAAATAACTAAAGAGATTGCATGTCCAATCTAAATCTCATTGAAGAGGCTTGATTTCTGAAGTGTCTCCTTGCAAAAATAGGTCTCTGTATACTGAAAAAAAAAGGAAAACTAGGAACTGGGGCACCAGAAATAACTGGTTGTTTTTGAAAATCAAAACACTCATATTGTGAAGAATGAATCAACATTTGTATCTCACGGTGATAAAATTTCAGCTAAAGAAGGTCCAGGTGCTTGATCTTGATATCTTATCTTCCAAAATTACAGCCTCTATCCAAAAAAAATAAAAAAATAAAAATTGCTTCTAGTTTTTTTATATTTTAGCTCAATTTCAAAAACAAGCTGCTACTCCATCTGCTGCGGCAGAACACATTTAGAGAGTTGAGCTGCATGGTCTACATGCTAATACCACTGTGTGAGCTGCATGGCTATTGCTCAAAGACAGATTATATCTGCACACCAAAAAGATCCTACAGAATGCACCAATTCGAGGTATTCACAAAGAGCAGTCACTTTTACAGCTAGTCCCATGTCTATTAAAGGTACTTAAGCATGTTGCTGATATTAAAGACATCCTTCAACCTTATCTGGTTATTTACTGAGATCTGTTTCTGTATTAAATGTCACCTGACGTGCAGCTTCTTTGGGAAGAAAAATACAGAGCACAACTCATCAGGGAGATAAAATAATTTAAGACCTTTTTCAGTCTTTGCTTTGAAATGTCCCTGCCATCCCCAGTCCTCTCAAGCAAAGAAATTAAATACACTCTCTGCCTTCTATGGTTTTGCCTACTAATGTTTTTCACCAGTACTTTAGTCCACATCATCTCTTACTCACAAACCAATACTATCACAAGGTTCCCAGTCAGCTACAAATATGACAATATCTACTGTGGATCCAGAGAGTTCTCTTTGCCTAGAAGGTTTGCAGCAACTGTCTTTAGGCTCATTTGAAAACATTCAACCCCTCATTCACACCAGCTCAGAATAAATTAAGTCTCATTCCATGTCAGTACATGGCAATAGGTGTCAATCACACCCAGAGCACACTCTGTACCTATTCTGGCTAAAGCACTGGCCTCATATTTTTGGCCTTAAAATTGATTGTAATGGTAAGTGGATTAATTTAGTACCGAGCTTTTCAAGTGTTGAGAAAACTTTGGCTGCCATTTATTGACAGAGGGCAATGTCTGATGCTTCCCTAGGAGGGTCAGTGTAATTTTTGCCCAGGGGCAGTGATGGCACTGTGGAAGGCTATCCTCCTGGTGATATACTAATGAATGCATCAACATTGTGGCCGAGGGCAGAGAAAGGCTGTAAGGTGTGAGATGATTTTGCCTTTCTACAGCCGCTGGACATGATGAGGCTTGAAAAACTCTCTGCCAGCCCTGTGGCAAATGCCTTCCATCTCTCCCAGAGTGAGCCTGAGTACAAAAATACATCATTTTTTGTCAAAGTATCATGAATTGAAGGGCCTTCAGGGGAAACCATATGAGGAGCAGCTGAGGTCATGTTGTCTGTTCTGTCTGGAGAAAAGAAGGCTGAGGAGAGAGATCTCATTGCAGTTACAACTTCCTCATGAGGAGAAGAGGAGGGGCAGGCACTGATCTCTTTTCTGTGGTGACCAGTGACAAGACTTGAGGGAATGGCCTGAAGTTGTGTCAGGGGAGGTTTAGTTCGGTATTAGAAAAAGGAACAGGCTCTCCAGGGTTGTGGTCACAGCACCAAGTCTGACAAAGCTCAAGAAGCATTTGGACAATACTCTCAAGCACATGGTGTGATTCTTAGGAATGTTCCTGTGCAGGAATAACAGTTGGACTCGATGATTGTTGTCCAACTCAACATGTTCTGTGATTGGACTTAGCCTGGATCCATGGAGGCACTTGATGCCTTGAGGCATTTGAGGCTGCCTCTGACTTCCCCCCATCAGTCCTGCTGGCCTGGGGGTCCCTCATAACCCACCAGTCTTCTCTACTGCAATCCATGAGTACAGCCCTGACAGTTTGTTAGCACTGGTCCTAACGCTTTTGATGGAATTTATAAACCCCAGCTCCTTTCTCAGTACCCTGTATGCTCTGGGAAGGGAAAGGGGAATGTGCTTGGGATGGATGTCAGATAAAGGGGCTCAGCTGCTGCTGGCTCAAGGGCAGCCATATGAATGGAGCAGCAGGCTGCAGTGAGCATCACACTTCAGGCCTCTGACAGCCCTGAACCCTGACACTGCCATTCCCACTGGCAGCAAGAAGATCCAGAAAGCCTCTTAGGCAGCAGATTGCCCTCAGGTGGGAGATGGGCACTGCAGACCTCTTTGGACATATTGTCTCTTTGTTTTCTGACCATACAGCATCTACCTCAATGCAGCTTTCATCAACAACTAACACTGTTCTCCATGAGCTACAAGCTAAACATTTACTTTAAGTGAACACAAAGTACAACCTACATTCTGCTGCTTTCCACCTGAAGTGTTTGTGCTGTAAAATAAAATGCTGGTGATCCCTGCTTTAAAAATCACAAAGTGCAACAGGTTCAGCTGTTTGTAGGGCAGAACTCATTGCTGTTGAGTTTCTACCTGTGAGGTGTGTTGCAGCAATCAGTGATCCCCACATCTGTGCAGGTCACCACTGCTTTCTGAAAACAGAGGACCTCCACCTGCTTCACCTGTTTGCTGGGAACAAACACGAGATGCCTGAGATTGCATAAACTTCTTGATGACAGGACTTCATGGAGAAGTGACAAGAAGAGCCTTTGTGTAAGAATAAATGTCCATGGTATCACAAGGGAGACCTGTACACTGTCTCCTTCCAAATCAAACAGCATGAGTATGTTGCAGAGGCCTCAGAGAAGATTCTGTCCCAAATACCTTCCAAGAAGTTAAAAAAAAAAACCTCTAATGAGGCATAGAGATAGTCAGAGTAGGGAACAGACAAGGGATTTTCCTTGTGGCCACTGAAGGCAGATTTCACATGAAGAGCTCAAAAGCAGTGACAATGAACAGAAGAAACAAAAGTATAAGCAAGCTGAGCAAGGATCATATTCTTATCAAGGGTGTCTAAGAAGGAGTAGGAGGCAAGGAAAGGTTAAATAAGGTGGGTAGAGAAAAGCATACAAGATGGAAAATATTTACCAGGGCCTTTGGAGAAAGAAAAACGAAAAATAAACTTTACAAGCTGGAGAGCATCCCTGCAGAGCATCTGATGGGAACACAGCTGGGTCCCATGTGCTATGTCTTCCTCAAATTTCTCACATATGTATATAAGATTATCTGCATACACTATTTGCTATTTCAGTACTAGTCCAAAGAGCTCCTTGAATAATACTTTTTTTTATCTAGTCCAAAGAGCTCCTTGAATAATACTTTTTTTTATCTACACCGATGCTTTAAAACAAACTAGTTCTGCATTATTTGTTCCAATCTGTCTGCAGTTTAAATTCTGCCGCAGCAGAATGTTTCGGCATGAATTGCATTTGAAATATAAAATTGTTTATGCTGCTTTTTCCCCCTTTCCAACTGAAAACAACCCAATGTACCATTTATAATGTATTTTTTAACACATTTGTCATTAAATAATCTTTCCAAGGAGGAGAAGCCAGTAAGTGGAACACAAATGGACCTTCCTTACATTTCCCCATGGTATGGCTGTGTATTGTACAAAATGTGATGCCAGAGGCTTACACTTTATAATTACATTTTTTTTTGTATTTGTGATGAATTATATTTTCAGCTTAAAAAAAAATGAACAAAATCTTTAATTATCACAGTTAAGCAGAACATGATTTTCTTCATGCCTTTCTCAATACAAATTTCCTCCCTGCCATTCATTATGCAGGAAAACCCAAACAAAACTCTTGAATCTGTAGAGCATTCCCAGAAAGGACTTGTCTTTTCCCATTAAGGAGCTGAAAGATAGCTATTTCTCGAATGAATAGCACCAGAAGTAGCAAAGAACATCCCCAAAACCCCAAGTTCAATTTGTTCTAATTTTCATAGCGTCAAACAGTGGAAAATTATTTGCCTACTTACCTAACACAGACACAGCCTTCTGTTCTTACTATGAGAGGCTCTAAAACACTCTATTACACCTGTATTTATAACTTGTCTGAATGCAAGAGTGCTGAAGAAAGGCCATATTTGCCATCTTGTTATTGTGATGATGTCTTGCCTCCGGGGAAGTTCTCACAAGCACAGAATTTATTTTATGACTTCATTTGTACTGACAGAGTGAATTGTGAATGGTTTTGTGATTGCTTGGAGTGAGAGCTTGATTTGCTTTTTCTGAATATTTCCCTACACAATGAATGCATTCTACTGACTTTATTAAGAATTCAGATTAAGAAAATATATAGATTCCATGCCATAGATATTTTATCTTCAAGGTGTCAAAATTTGCTTTTGTTTGGGGATAATAAAAAATATGTCCTTGACTTCCCCATTGGCTGCCTCAAAATAAAAGATTCCTGAGTCTGTACAGTCACTAAATACCCAACTCATTAGTAAAACAGACAGAGTTATGTAGGGTTATGTGTATTTTCAGCTCTAAATTACTTTTCCAAGGGCACTGTTATGAAAAGGTTATTATGTAGAACACGAGTCTTCATTTCAACTCCAGAATTAGCAACAAATCACAGGTTGTATACCACATCCTAACAAAAAAGTATCAATAATTGTAGAGAATAGGAAAATAGCAACATCAGACCTATGAGTTATAAAAAGGAGGTTTGAGCAGGGTTTTAGCCGTGCCTAAGAAGCAGTTAGAGATGCAGAGAATTGCAAAACTGAACATGCCTGTTGACCCAGGGACATAAGTGTGGCCAGGCTTTTTCACAGTGCTGCACCCTTGTAGTAATGGCTGTTGTAATAGTTTTTATGCACCATAGGAGAAAATTAATTTTTGGACCATAGGATAAAATTGATTTATCCAGGCTGCAAGTAAAACTTTTCTTGCCACTGTGACCTGAAAATACGTGTTTCTTTTGCTGAAGCTGTGTGCATCTTGCCACACACCACTTTCAGCCTTGGCTCCATGCAGAACATAGCAAAGACCCAATTTTAACCTCAGACAGGTAAATGCAGACCCC